>PJAB01000212.1:0-34084 GCA_002887195.1 Chrysochromulina parva
AATCCGCTCCACCTTGAGGCGCTCAGCGGCGAGCCGCTGCTTCTCGAGGCGCTCGGCCTCAATCCGCTCCACCTTGAGGCGCTCAGCGGCGAGCCGCTGCTTCTCGAGGCGCTCGGCCTCGGCCTGCCGTGCCGCCGCAGCCTGCTCTGCCGCCTCTGCGGCAGCCTTCTGTGCCTCTGCGGCGGCCTTCTCCTGGGCGGCCTTCTCCTGGGCGGCCTTCTCCTGGGCGGCCTTCTCCTGGGCGGCCTTCTCCTTGGCGGCCTTCTCCTGGGCGGCCTTCTCCTGGGCGGCCTTCTCCTGGGCGGCCTTCTCCTTGGCGGCCTTCTCCTGGGCGGCCGTCAGCGCCACGGCCACCTTTGTCTCCTCGGCTACCTTCGATGCCTCGGCGGCTGCCTGAGCCTCCGCGGCTGCCTTTGAGTTCGCCCCAGCCGCCGCTCTGGCCTCCCTGTGGGTCGCCGTCTGAGCCTCGACTGCCTCGGTCACTGAGCTGGCGTGCGCGAAGGCTGCCTCAGCCTCCGCCTTGGCATCCGCTGCCTGTTGCGCAGACACAGCGAGCAGAGTCGCACGATCCAAATTTTCGGCGGCATCTAGCATTTTATCCATGCTCAGCGCATAGCCAAGCGACACGTCCTCAGGGCTGCCTGCATCCCGCAGCCATTGCGTATCAGCATAGACCTGCGACTGCACGGTTTCGGCATGTTTGACAACGTCACCAAGTAGCTGGAGGATGACCGCTTCGTGCACTGGCGCAGCCCTAGCACGCGAGATGCTGTCGGCTAGCCGGACCTCGCCGGTTTCCACGACGCGCACAGCTACTGCACGGCGCGCCGACTGCACGCTGATCGCGAGGAGCAGGAGCAGCACGCAACGTGGCGCCATTTGAACTTTGAACGCTCTCTCTGATCTGCGCGCCAAATCGACAACGACTCAAATTCCGCAGTGACAAGTTCTGGTACAATTCGTGTTGACGGCGATGAAGAGGCCCTCTCTCGCCCTGCTGCTGCCTCTTGCGGTCGCGGCAGGCCAAGAGACTGCCCGCGTGCTCACCGAGACCATCCGCGACGAGGCCAATGCCCACTACAAACTTGGCCGAGAGGCCTTCGATCGCGGCGATCTTGCTAAGGCAGAGCCCCTGTTCATCAAAGCGGCAGAGGTGGCGCCAGAATTTCCGGAGCCGCACTACGCGCTTGCTCTGATCCTACAGCGCGTGGGCCGCAGTCAGGAGGCGTTGGCGCGGATGGCGGCGGCACAGGCGCTCCTGCCGCCGGGCGTCGCCGGCGCTGCAGCAATCGCAGCGATGGCCAGCGGCAAGACCTCCGACGCGGTCCTGGCGGACGTGAAAAAGGCGTCGGAGCAGTTACAGACTGCGCTCCCGGTTCTGGCGGCCAGTGCCGCGGCGACGCTGCCTGCGAGCCACGAGGTCATCGGCAAGGCGCTCATCAACATCGCCAGGTACATGGCCGAGGGCCGCGAAGCCATCGACCGGATGTCCGAGTCGGAAGACCCGCAGGACCAGCACAATGCGCGCATCCACCTACGGCAGCACCTCGATGCCGAGACCCTGTATCGTTTGCTCACGCAGCAACCGACCGACGCCAATATGTGGTGGCAGCTCGCGCTGAGCGCCTTCAACCTGCGGCGCGAGTACACCACCGCCTCGGTTGCGCTTGCCGTGACGGCGTCGCTCTCGACGGCACCGATGGTGCTCATGAGCTTCTATCTGCTCTTCCACGCGTGGCAGCACCTGTGCGACTGGCGCGAGTGGGACAGTAGGCTGCGCATGCTCTCGGCGCGCTTACATGCCTCGCTCGGCGACGAGGCCCTGTCGGAGCTCGGCCCGGGCGGCCTGGTGCGCTGGCGTCCCACTGATGGCCTCTGATGATGGCCTCTGATGATGATGGCCTCTGATGAGGATGGCCTCTGAGGATGGCCTCCGATGGCCTCTGACCATGACCGTTGATTTCCTCCCTCGTCAGGTGCGCTGGCGGCCCGCGAACCGCACGGCCATGCAGCCTCTTCGAAGCGCCGGCGGCACCGACGGTGCTGGCAGCAGCAGCGGCAGCAGCGGCGGCGGCGGCGGCAGGAGCGGCAGGAGCGGCGGCAGCAGCAGCAGCAGCAGCAGCAGCAGCAGCAGCAGCAGCAGCAGCAGCAGCAGCAGCAGCAGCAGCACGGCGCTCGGGGCGGCAGCGCCGCCATCTGCCTCTCCCACAGTGGGCGGCGTTGATGCCGAGATGGAGGCACTCGTGCTCGCCATGGAAGCGCCGTACATCTTCCTGGTCACCCGGCTCGTGGACACCCAGCCGATGCTCGTGAGGCGCGTCTTTGCGCGCCAGGCGCAGCTGCAGATGAAGGGGGTGAGCGATGATGCGCGTGCGGCCATCGCCGCCGACGTGAGCACACGCACGCCCGCGAGCTTCGTCAGAGATGGGAGATTGAATATTGGTTACATCTCAGGGCTGCCCGCGGGCCACGTCACCTACGACCTGGTCGGCTCAATGTTGCGCTTCCACACAGACAGGCACCTAAAGGTTTACTGGTGCACGGCGGCCGCGGAGCCCGCGCCGGTGCGCGAGGGAAACTCGCTGCAGGGCGGCCTCAAGGTGCCGCATGAGTACGTGATCGAACTGAGCAGGATGACTCCCACGCAAGCAGCCGCGCGGCTGCGTGAGTACAACATCGGGATCCTCATCGACCTCGATGGCTGGATCGGCGACGAGCCGCCGCGCGTGCTCATGGGCTCGCTCCCGGCGCCCGTTCGCTCGCAGTGGCTCGGGTGGGCAAGCACCACCGCAGACCCGTCGGTCCACCACATGGTCACCGACGCACTCGTCACGCCGTGCGAGCAGCACACGCTCTACCGTGAGCGCCTGCTGCTGCTGCCCCGCTCGTACCAGCTCAACGACCACGCACAGATCTATGCGCACCTGCTGCGTCCGGAGCCGCCCGCCGGCCCGGACTCGAGCGCCGTCTCGAGCGCGAACGGCTCAGCCGATGGCAGCCGTGGCATGCCAAAGATTCAATCTGCGAGCCGTCGCCGCGAGCTCACGATCGCCAATTTTAATCAGCTGATGAAGATCTCGCCGGACGTGTTCGCCGTATGGACTGGCGCCATGCGCCGGGTGAGCGGCGTGCGCCTGCTGCTGCTCACCGGCGTGACGAGCGTCCACGTCGCGTACCCGTCCGCGGCGCGCAATCTGCGCGCGGAGATTGCGTCCCATGGGGTGCGCATCGTGCGGCTCCAGCATGCGGGCGTCATGAAGAAGCCCAGCCACCTGATGCGCGCGGCTGGGTGCCATGTGGGCGTCGACACGCTCTCTTACAACTCGCACACGACGGGCGCGGACTCGTTGTGGGCCGGGCTGCCGCTGCTCACACTCCCCGGGCGAGCCTTCTCCGCTCGGGTGGGCTTCTCGCTCGTCAGCTCGAGTGGGATGCCGAGCCTCGGCATCGCGAGCCTCAAAGCGTACGAGGATGCGCTGACGGCGCTCGTCAGCTCGGCACGCGAGGCTCATGGGGCCGCGGCTCTCGAGCGCCGTATCGAGCGGGATCGCCAGCAGCAGCGGCATGATGAGCAGAAGGACAAGCAGAAGCAGAAGCCAACTCGCTCGCAGAAGCAGCAGCTCACGGCGTCGCCGGCCGCCGCACTGCCTCCCTCCCCTCGGCCCACGTTCGGAACCTTCCGGATGGGATGGGACACGTCGCAGCTGGGCACAGACTACCTCGAAGGCCCGCGGCCGTGGACGACGAGCGGTCTGCGCTCCTCGATGAGTATCTGGGAGTAGCTCCTGAAAGCACGCGGACTAAACTCTATGAGCCGCAGAGCGCGACCCGCAAGCTGTAGAAGGCTCGAGGAAACGGATCTTGAGCGCTTGAGATCGTCAGACAGAGACACAGACGTGATCGGTGATGACGTGAGATCGCGCACGGCAGTGTTACACCGAATAGTGGAGTATTCAGTATAGTGCATAACATCCAAAAATTAATCTCTCTTCGCTGGACGGAACACGTGAACATGCTGGGCGATCTTATGACTCATTGGTCAACTCAACTCAGGTACACTTAGCTGCACTTACTGCTGCTGCTGCTGCCTCATCCTACTGGCCTTGAACCTCGATACGGGCTTGTTGTCCGCCGCCGACCCGTCGTCGCCATCACCACGAGCGCTGGCGTCGCGCTCCAGTGGATCGTATACGACCGTACCGCTGCGGGACGCGCGGATCTGCTGCAGCCGGACCGCTTCGCAATGGACCTCGCTCATCGAGATGTCCGCCTCTGACGGTGGTGCGGTCGGATCGCGCTCGGTCACCTGTTGGGTGAAGGCGACTGCCGCAGCGGCCGGCGTGGGCGTCGGCATGCGCGCGGCAGCACCATCAGGAGCGGATGTGGCGCCTCCATGCGTCGGAGCTCGAGGCGGTGGCCCCCACGCTCCCTGCCGACCTCGACCTGTGGCCACCGCCTCGTCTGAAAAGCGGACCGTCTTGACGGCGCTAGCGGCGGCAGTGGAGCTCAGCTTGCCGCGCGGCGACGGCGCTGGCCGCCCCGGAGCGCCTTCGTTGTCGTCGTCGGTGTCGTCATCGGAGTCTCGAGGGGGCAGCGGCGCCGTCGGTGGCTCCGGCGGCTTTTGGCTGCGCCAGCTTTTGTCCTCGTCTTCGTCCTCCTCGTCCACTTCGTCCTCGTCGTCCTCGTCGTCCTCGTCGTCCTCCTCATCCGGCGCCCCGTCATCCTCTTCCTCGTCGGAACAATAGGGCTCCCGAATCTCAATGGTGCCCTCCGGGTTGTCGCGCATCTGCAGTTCGCCGTACTGGCGGATCTGCCTGATGCGCGCGTCGAGCGTGGCCACCTCCGCTTCGGCAGCCGCAACCTTGGGTCGCACAAACTCGGCGCGCCGGCCGGCAATTGCTGCAGCCTGCTCCGCAGAGCGCAGCGCAAAGTAGTTGTCGCCGAGGAGCACCATGATCTCATTGGTGTGCTTCAACGTGCCAGGGAAGAAGGCGAGCTTGCCAAACGGCACGAGCATCTGGTGTTCCACCTTGGCCGGCAGCGCACGAAGCATCTGCTGCAGCTCCTCGTACTCGTCGGCCGCCTTCTGGAGCCGCTCGAGCTCCTTGCGCCGCTCCGCGCGCTGACGCAGCGCATGCGTAAGCATGCGTAGGAGCGCCGCGTGCGCGTCGTGCGGCTGCGGCTCGGCCGGCTGCATGTCCTCGTGGCGTTGTTTTGAGCTGCTGAGTAGCTCAAAACACAATTTTCTCGCTCCATGCACAAAGGAAAATATTGAAATATTGGGGTTGGACAGACCCACTGCCCCCAAATTATCAAATGGAAATGTTCGCGGGGAAAAGACCTGCTTTCTGATGACAGCACTACTCGCTCTCGTCTCGTCTGTCGCCTTCACGACGAATAGTCTGCCATCGTCGAGGCACAGCACGATTGCTTATGCGCGCCGCGCACTCATCCACGCCATCGACGACTACGACTCGTTTGCCGAGGAGCCGGCCGCACGGGCGCAGCTCGAGCGCCTCTTCCGGAGTGGCAGCACTGCAGAGGTGGCCACTGCAGAGAATGCGCCTGCGCCTCCGGGCGTTCTTCTCGACCTTCCTCTCTGGCGTGTGCAGTGGGTCGCACTGCCCGGGCACTCCCAGGTCCTGCATGTGCACGTGCCGCACTATGTCCACCTCTTCGAGCTGCTCGTGTCTTCGTCCTCATCTGATAGTGCCTACGGTGACCTAGACGACGGCGGCGTCACATTTGGCGGAGATGGGCCGTGCTTTGGGCACCTGCTGCTCCCTGGTGGTTCCGCCAATCTCGACAAGCCCGAAGCGATTTTGAAACGAGGCACGCGCGCGCCGACCATCGGCACGCTCATGCGCCTGCGCGAGGTGCGGCGGGTGGGAGACGGCCGGCTCGCAGTGCACGCCGAGGCCGTGGGCCGGTTCCGCGTGCTCCGCGGGACGCAGGCGTCGCCCTACTCCAAGGCCGACGTCGCGCTCCTCGTCGATGCGGAGGAGACGGCCGAGTGGATGTCTGCCGTTGAGCCTATGCACAACTCCACGGCAGCAAGGCTCGCAGCCGCCCGGGCTGCGGCGACGGCCTCAGCGGCTGTGTGGGCGCGGCATGAAGCGGCCGAGGTGGACGGGGACGTGGGCGTGCAGGATCTCGCCCCAATCAACCTCGCGATCGACGAGCCTTCATGCGTCGCAGAGGCGAACGCGGCCGCTCTCGCGGCGGCGCGTGCGGCTGGTGAGCCAGCGGCCATGGCGCAGCTTGAAGCGCTCGACGACGTTGGCGAGACGCTCAGCTTCGAGGCGCCTCAGTGGGGGCCGTGGCGTGAGCTCCTGGCCGATACCGATGAGGATACCGAAGAAGAACAGCAGCAGCAGCAGCAGGAGGAGGAGGAGGAGGAGGAGGAGGAGGAGCAGCCGTCGCAACAGCAGCAGGAGCCGCAGCCATCAGCTCCGGCCGCTGTGCGTTCCTCCCCAGCGGAGAGGCTGCTGCGCATCGAGCAGCGGTGCTGGAGCGAGCTGATCGCGTCCCTGCGACTGGCGCGCCGCCTGCGTGAGCCGAGCGGCGCTTTTCAAGCCGTGCCAGAGGCGGAGGCCGAGGTGGACTTGCCGGAGCCCCTTCGAATGCTGCTGCCGCCGCCCCCTCAGGGAGGGTGGCCGGCGGGCGCGCCGACAGCGCCGCTGCCTGTAGCGTGGCTCGCGCGCTACCCGCCGCTCCGTCGCGCGCAGCGCCTCTCGTTCCAGGTCGCTGTGCTGCTGCCTGACCTCGATCAGCAGAAGCTGCTACAATGCTCGAGCACGGCAGGCCGGCTCGAGGATGCGCTCTACCTCCTACGTGAGATGTCAGGCCGGCTGGCCGCGCTCGCCGCCCTCAAGGCGACCGGGAGTGGTGAGCTCTTCGGTGGCGAGCCGGGGAGCGCCTGAAGAGCTACCGTCTGTCAAGCCAGAAGCGGCCGTAGAGCACCGCTGCATACAGTGAAGCGTAGGCCTACGGTAGCACATCCC
This sequence comes from Chrysochromulina parva, assembly GCA_002887195.1. Classification (NCBI taxonomy): domain Eukaryota; phylum Haptophyta; order Prymnesiales; family Chrysochromulinaceae; genus Chrysochromulina; species Chrysochromulina parva. The sequence goes on from PJAB01000212.1 coordinate 7,005, forward strand.
ACAAGCCACATCCCGTCCAGGCGTCCAGACGTCGCATCCGGTGGCGCTACTAGTTGCGTATTTTCCCAGATTCGCGTTCGGGCCTTTCGCTCGTCGGCAGAGTCGGGTTACGTCGACCGTTGAAATATACACATTAGGGAGGATCTACATAAAAAGATAACGCGGGGGCCCACGGCCCGGCCGTACGTCACTCAACTGTCAACTCGAGACGGTCTCATATCCCGATACGTATCACGGCGCGCAAAGCTCGTTGTAGACAAAACGGCATCGGCCGCAGAAGCGACCAACGCGTGTATCACTGTTCGTCAGGCTGGGGAACACTGCAATCACGAGCACCTGGACGGGCTCGACGATGGCAAAGGTGACGCCGTACGCGATGACCCACGTGAGGGCCATGTTGCGCATGGCCACCTCCTGGAACTTGAGCGCAAAGATGATGGAGAAGAAGTATGCGATGGCGATGATGAGTAAGTTGAACGCCCACGCAATCGCCTGCCGCATGTTGTACTCAAACTCGGATCGCCAGCGAAGCTCCTTCCGCTGCTCCTCAAGCATGCTTTGTAGCGAGCGGGTGATCATGGTGAGCTCGCGGACGCGACGCGCCTCGGCCTCCGCTGCACTCTGCCCCTCGTTGCGCTTGGCAAGCATGGCCCTGTTCGTCGAGAGTTGCGCGTCCCACTCGACCTCTTCGGCAACCTCCTCTGCCACTGCCGCCTCCTCGAGCATCGAGTCGATGAGTTCCTTCATATTCGTGCCCTGCTTCTCAGACTTCGGGCGCAACAGGGGCGAGGGGGGCGAGGGGGGCGGCGAGGGCTCGGCAGCGGCGCCAGCAGGCGCACCAGCAGTAGCAAGCATGAGCTCCTCTTTGCGAGTACCAGTAGCTAGCATGAGCTTCTCTCTGCGCATCCGGCCTCGCACTTCGGCGCGCGTCACCTGCAAGCGGGCCGCGAGTTCCGAGTCCTCTTTGCGAGCGCTCTTGGCAAGCGCCCAGCCAATGTGCCCACCACGCGCGCTCGCCTGCAGCCGCATTGCCGCTGCGCGCTGCTGCTCGAGGCGACGCGCGCGCCCGCGCACCGTCGCCTGCATCCACCGGGTCGCGCACTCGCGAGCCTTGCTCTCGGCGCGGCTCTTTCGGGTGGCGCGGCTGTTGATGCGCCGCTGCAGCTTCTTGAGAACCATCGCGCGTCCTGGGTCCTCGGAAGGCGGCGCGGGCAGCGCGGGCAGCGCGGGCGGCGCGGGCGGCGCGGGCGGCGCGGGCGGCGCGGGTGGCGCGGGCGGCGCGGGTGGCGCGGGCGGCGCATATGGCTGCGCTGCGGCCGCGACTACGGGCAGCTCGGGCGGTGGCTCAATGTACGGTGCGTTGCCCGTTGCCGGCAGAGCCACAGCAGGCTGTCCCGCAGCTGGTAGCGTGACTCCAGCATCGCGTGGAATCGCGGCGGGAAGATCCCTTGAAGTCAGCTTGCTCGCCGCCTCCTTGTTCAACTCCTTGCCCGGGCGTTGGAGCGAAGGAGAGGCGGCCACCGAGACGAGAGCATCTGCTTCGAGTGCATCGGCGAGGGCGTCGGGACTCGAGAGGTGCGGAGTACCGTCTGCTTCTCGAAGCTTTGCCGCATGCTGCTGCTGCTGTAAGCGGCTCTGCGACAACTTCTCGAGCCGCTGGAGCGCGGCCGCAGCGGCCATCGGGTTCAGAGCGTCTGCTTCGAGCGCATCGGCGAGGACGTCATAACTCTCGATCGCGCTGAAGGATGATGCTTTGGAAACGAGATCAATCGAGGAATGAGGTGGCGCCAACGAACAGCCCGGCGGCATCCACTTCGGCGCGGAACGCCTGGTCACCAGCGGTGCAGCCGCCCCCGCCTGCCTGATGCTGGGCGAGCGTGTCGCAGGCATCTGCGCGGGCGAGGTGACACCACATGGCGTGCCCTGCGGGGCAGCAAGCTCCGGCGGCAGAAAGCGCAGGGTAATCACGCCATCGGACTCGAGCACCATGGACGCGATCTTCTGCGGCGGCTTCCTGCGCACCTCGATGCCGTTCACCGAGAGCAGCCGTGAGCCCGTCTGTACGCCGATGACGTTGGCGCGGACCTGCACGCCCAGGTTTCGTGGGGGCACGCCCTCAAGGTCGAGCCCGAGGCGCATCCCAGCTTTAGTGACGAGCTGCACGAGTACTTCGCCGGACTCGAGCACGGTGCGTCCGCGGAAGGACGCCCGCTCCACCGGCGGCCTGCCCGTTGGGGGCGCCGGCGCCGGTGGCTCCACCGCTGGAGCCGGCGCCGCGTCCTTCTTAGCAGCCATGGGCACAGCGACACGCGTCGTGCGCTTGCAGAAGCAGAGGGCGAGCAGGTTGAAGCCCGGACACACGACAAAGCCGATGTAGAAGATGAGGCAACCCGTCTGCGTGAGCTCCGATTTGTCGATGAAACGCACGCCGTCCTCGGCCTCGGCGCGTTGCTCCTCCGCTTTGATCTGACGCTCCTTGGCTTCGAGCTGCTCACGCTCCAGCTGCTTGGCGAGCGCGATCGCAGCGACCTCCGCACGGTCGGCGTCAGTCATCTTGCCGCGCAGCCGGCGCTGCTCGCGACTCACGATGTGCCCGTACGCGTAGGCGCCCTGGCGCGCCCGCTGGACATACTGCTTGATGGCCATCTTCAACGAGATCCTCTTGCGGATGCGGCGCTGGTTTGCCCAGCGGAAGACATGGGCGCAGGGCAAGGCAGCGAAGATGAGGATGATCGACGAGATCACACCCTGCGTGAACGCCGTAATCGGCGCGATCGTGAACGTGCTTGTGCTGACGAAGGGCCCCTGCGCGGTAGGCTCCTCTGGCACCTGATACTGGAAGCAGCAGAGGAGGAGTTCGACGGCGAGCGCATTCCAAAACAACTGGACCATCTGGGCTGGCTGCAGCGCCTCGGGGTCATCGGGCGGCTTGATCAGATTGATCACCGTGTGCTCGCTGCGTGCGGTGATGACGAGACGCTCACAGAAGGCGCCAAAGCCGAACGAGCACTTGGCAAGCTGCTCCAAAGATCTCGACGGGTGGCGCCCGAGCTTCGCACGTCTCTCGGCACGTCTCTCGGCGTTGAGCTCACGCATCGCCGTAATTGAAGCCCGGCGCCGTGCACGCGCGACCATCCGGGAGCGCGACCTCGAGGGACTCAGGGAGGCAGGTGGCGATGGCGGCGGGGAGCTCATCTTTGCATCGGCAAGGGCCGCATCGGTCGCCGATGCATCACTTGGGGGCGTCTGCACGACAGCGTGCATGAGCGCGTCGACACTAGCATTTCGGCCCTCAGGTGCAGCGTCCCCGCTGCCGTCCGCTCCTCTTCCACTGATCGGCTCGGCCATGGACTCGGGCCCAACGGCGGCGAGGGTGGCAGGCTTCGTGATCTCGGTCACGGTGATCTCGACGCCGGTGACACTGCTGAGCATTTCGGTCGCGCTGCTCGTGCTCCACGTCGCGCTGACCATCTTGGACTGCACCGAGTCCGCCGTCGCTGTGGGCGCGTGGATGGTCACGTCGACCAAGACGCTCCCCGATGTCACAGCCACCTCCACCGCCGATGGTTGGACGCCCGCCTCGGCGGCGATCGCACGGCGGATCTCGAGTTGCACGAACGGGGTGAACGAGAACATGTCGCCGGCGAGCTTGAGGGTGAATGCGATGACGCTCATCGCTGGCGTAGGCGGGGACGAGAGTTCGACCTCTTTGCGTGGCGTGCTCGGCTGCTGTGCATCATCACGACCCATCACCTCGGGCTGCGGCGGTTGAAGGACAGGAGCCACTTTGGGCGAGCGCCCATTGAGCTTAGAGATCCTTCTTATGACCTGCCACCGCCCTGTCCGCCCGAGCTCGCCACCAGAAGCATGTCTTTCGAGCTTTACGATTTTCATGCGGATCTCAGCAAGCTTCATGAGGACGCGCTCCTCCTCGAACATGATGTTCATCCGCATGCGCCGGAGGCGCGCGCGCCGGCCTCGATAGACGCCAAACACCCCAACAGTAACCAGGTTCGCCACGAGCAGGGAGATGACAATGGTCATGATTGTCGGGTTTTGGTCGAAGTCGAAGTTTGCCAGCGATGCGGCCGCCTCGTCTATCGTAAACGTGTTGAACGAAATGGCGTTGCGCAGCTCTTCGAGCAGCTCGTCGGTGCTCGTTGGCACGCTGAGCACGCCGCCAAAGGTCGTCAGGTGGAATGTGAGGCATGTGAGGCTCGTGCGATCGGCGCTGAGCACGCTCGTGACCCCTTCGCTCGACCACACGCGCCGTTCCACATCCCAGAAGCGGCAGCGCATGCGGATGGTGCAGTTCGCATCGATGTACTCGGGGGGGCAGATGCAAAGGCCGTTGTGGCACGTACCCCTACCGCTGCAGAAGTTGCTCTCGCTGCAATCGCCCATGCCGTACACGCGCCGGCAGGTGGCACCCAGTGGCAGGAAAGGCGGAGACGGCGGCAAGGGCGGCGCGAGAGGCGGCGGCGTGCGAGGCAGCGGCGGCGAGAACGGCCGTGGTGAGGGCGGAGGCGGCAACGGCGGCCAGCGAGGCGGCGGTGGCATCACGGGTGGCGAGCTCATGCACGGTGCACACACCGGATATGTCAGTGAGACGGCGGTAGCCGCCTGGTGCGCGGTGCCTCCGTTCAAGATCCTGTGAAGGCGGTACAGATACTGGCATGTATTGCCCGCGGTGTTGACCACCAGATTTTGCACGCCCGGGCAGTCTGGAGGCGATGGAGGTGGCGAGAAGGGACTCGGAGGCGGCGGCGGGGGGCTAGGCGGAGCCATGGGTGGCGGCGGGGATGACGGCACCGGCGGCCGCAAGGGCGGCCGCGGTGGGGGCTTTGGGGGTGGGCGGCGCGGGGGTGAGGGTGGAGAGGGTGGCGGCGGCGAGGGACGTGGGGGGGAGGGAGGGGGCGGCGATGGCGGTGGAGAGGGTGGAGGCGGTGAGGGTGGCGGCGGTTTTGGTGGTGGACGGGGAGGCGGGGATGGTGGTCGAGGCGAGGGTGGTGGTCGAGGCGGAGGCGAAGGTGGTGGCCTCGGTGAGGGTGGCGGCGAAGGGGGTGGAGGAGAAGGTGGGGGCGATGGCGGCCGAGTCGGCGGATGCGGCGGTTGCGCTGGCGGTTTCGGCGGCGAAGGGGGTGGAGGAGATGGCGGAGGCGACGGTGGACGGCGGGGTATCGGGGGGCTCGGAGGAGGCGACGGCGGTGGTGGCGACGGCGGAGGAGAGGGTGGTGGCCGCGGGGGTGGGGGCGGGCGTGGTGGTTGAGGCGGTGGTGAGGGTGGTGGTGGAGAAGGTGGGGGCGACGGCGGTGGTGAAGGTGTTGGAGGACGAAATGGTGGTGAGGGTGGCGAGGGTGGCGGCGGAGAGGGTGGAGGCGGTTTAGGCGGTGGTGAGGGTGGTGGGTCCTCATAGGGAGGCGGTGCAAAGGGCTGTGGTGAGGGTGGTGGCGGCGAGGGCGGTGGCGAGGGTGGTGGCGGAGAGGGTGGCGGAGGGCTTGGCGGCGGGCCAGGAGGCAAGGGTGGTGGCGACGGCGGCGGCGGAGGAGGAGGAGGAGAGGGTGGTGGAGATGGTGGGGGCGAGGGTTGTGGTGGAGATGGTGGGGGTGAAGGAGGCGGCGGAGAGGGCGGAGGCGACGGCCTAGGTGAGGGGGGCGGTGGTGCAGGTGGAGGCAGAGGTACAAAGGAGGGAGGTGGCGGTGGCAACGGCGGTGGTGACGGCGGTGGTGAGGGAGGGGGCGGAGAAGGCGGTGGCGAAGGAGGAGGAGGCGATGGCGGTGGCGAGGGTGGTGGAGGAAGCGGCGGTGGCGGGGAAGGGGATGGTGGAGACGGCGGGGGCGAAGGAGGTGGTGGAGACGGTGGGGGTGGACACGGTGGGGGTGACGGCGGCGGCGAGGGTGGCGGCGGTGAAGGGGGTGGCAAGGGAGGTGGCGAGGGCGGTGGCGGTGAAGGAGGTGGCTTAGGTGGCGAAGATGGGGGTGGTGGTGGCGGTAAAGGAGCACGCGATGGAGGCCATGGTGGCGGAGGAGTGTGCGGCGGCGGCAAGGGTGGCGGCGGCGAACAAATCCAAACCGGCTCAAGAAGAGAGCGCGTGCCTGCTGTCGGATCAATGGAGAGAGCCACTACCAGAGGCTCGGTGAGGTTGGTGATGCGCAGTTCCTCGCCGGTCTCGCCATTGCGAAGCCGAATGTCAGCCGTGGCCGTGCCGGTGGTTTCGCCCGACTCACGGTTGAACACATCTGCTTGGAATAGGACCACAGACGTTTCCAGGCTGCTGCTGCCGCCATCTTCAATCTCAGCATCCGTACGGCGCCCCCCCACGCTGCTACTCGCTGCCATGCCTTCCCGCTCGCAGCCGTATCCGGGAGGCATAGTAAGGCCCCCTGTGACGCCACTGCTCAGCGCCGGCGCCTGTGACGATTTGGAAGCGTTCACAGCGCATGGGTCGCTCTTTCCTACCGTCATAGACAGCGCTGGCGCCCCCACCTGCACGTCCGCCTCGCCGGCGAGCAGACCCTTTCCAATGATGCTCCCAAGCTGGCTCGAGATGTCGACCAGGACCGACGCGCGCTCGACATCAGCGCGCCTCGCCACCTCTTCGTCCGTTGCGTTGAATGCACCCGTGGCTGCTGTCGTATTGCTGCTTGCATTGGCGAGGGACGCATTCGAAGCCTCCACGCTCGTTGACTGCAGCCGCCGTCCGAGGCTCTCGACCGCTTCCGCGTCCTGCAACCGTCGATAGGAGTGCTCCTGCAGCCGCCGACGCCGACCCTCTGCGCCCGAGCTCTGTGCGAGCACGTTGCCGATGCCCGCGGCGATCGTCTGCGCTGCTCCGGGGCCCAAACCCACCTGACCGGTCCCGGCAACTAGATCGGTAAAGATCCCGGCCGCTTTCGAAAGGGTGTCGCCTCTGCATGGCCCTTCGACCACGCTGCCCGCGGCCGATGCCGTCTGCTCGATCTGGCTTGCGTCGGCAGCAGCTGAAGCGCCTGAGACCCGTTGTATGACATCCATGATGCTCCCGCGAAGAGCGAGCTGCTCCTGCGCGGCCACTTCAGGTGCAGCTCCCGTCTCCTGCTGCAGCGTCCTGCCCGTCGTCCCGTTCATGGTGCCAGCGGTGGAGGTAGCCGTCGCAGCCCGAGACGCCCGAGCGAGAACGCTGTTGAGCGCGCCGGCCAACGACGCGGCCAGGCCAACGCTGGCGGTGATGTCGCCGGAGCCCCTCGCTGCGTCCATTCGCACGATGAGATTGGCCGACACGGCAGCATCAAGCACCACGGCATTCACGGTAAGCGACTTCCCCACAGTCGTCGAAGCACCAAAGACGTCCATCACGCGGCACAAGACTGTCCAGTTGCCCTCTTGGCCAGGCAGCCAGCGCGAGGTCGCCGCCATACTCGTCTGACCCAGCGATACCCCGCGCGTGCTGTTCGCCGCCTGCGGCCGGTATTCAAACGCATACTTTAGGGGCAGGTCCTCCGGGTCGTCTACCCACTGCCTTGCCTGCACCTCGACCGAGGTTCTCAACGCGATTGCGGGGGTGTCGTGTATGAGTTGCAAGCCGCCGCCCCATGGCGCTCTGTTCATCAGCACTTGCATGCTTGTCCTACTTGTAGCGGTGCCCTGGTAGGTAACGGTCAACGAGAAGGTGTACCTGGCTCCGGGGATGAGCACGTCCGGGTTCACAACCAGTCGCGGCCCGAGGAGGCCAGTGGTCGTTCCCATGCCCCCTTCGAGGCTGGCGGATGCGGGCGTCATCAACCACTCGTAGGCGAGGCACATAGTACCTCGCGGGCACACGACACCGCGTGGCACGGAAGCGACACTGATCAGCCTGAGCTTGTCGGATGGATTCTGCTTGGTCGCCGCGAGGGGCTGCATCAAAACTAGGGGCAGTGAGCCCGACTTGATCTCAATGAGAGCGATGGCGATGGCCGTCTCACCGTCGGTCTTGACAACAGTCACGCGGAACGCGTAACGTCCCGATGCCAAGGTGGAGTTGGAGATTGACCACGCACACGACGACGGAGACGGAAGCGCGATTCGCGCTGTGGTGCTCGCGATGGCACCACCTGCGCCATCGGCGATGAGCCCGAAGCAGCCCACATCGCCGTCCGGGAAGTTGAGCTCATCTCTCGCCGTCATGTTAGCGCTCAACGGCATGCAGGCGAACCGATACGAGAGGATGGCACTCACATCATCCGGATCGGAGGAAGCACACGCGTCGATCACGAAGGGATCGTCGTCGCCCACGGACCGATCGCCCCCGGCAATAAGCGCCTGCAGCGGCTCGTTGCGCAGCATGACGTCGACTGAGTAGGCGCCACACGTGGCGTTCGATCCGCGCATGCATCCGCTCAACTGCAGCCTGTACCGAATGCCCTGCGTGAACGTGTGGGCCAGGAGGAAGAGGTCGCGCTGCATGCGTGAGACTGGGTCCAGAGCGAGCGGCGCTGCATTCAACTCGAGGGGCACCATGCTTGTCGCGCTGTAGCTTGCAATATGAGCCCAGGTGAAGTCAATGGCGGCGGAAGAGCTATCCGACGAGGCGAAGCACTCGGCGATCGACGCTTTGCCCTGGAGCGCCGTGCGCGTTGCCGAGACGGGTAGCTGGAGCAGTGGTGGCGCTTGGATCGTCAGCAGCGGCACGGGCAGCGCGGCGCGCGTGACGATGATAGTGTAGGGCGTGCTAGACGAGCCCAGGAAGCTCCTGACGATCAGAATGATCTCAAACTGGTTGCCACCGTCGAGCTCCGCTCCCGTGAGTTCCACAGTTTGCTGCTGCTGCTGGTCGGCGCTATTGAGAGTGCTCAGGCGCGACGAGATCGCGTAGTAATTGTCGCACGTACGCGGCGAGGCGCTCCACTGAAAGAGAAGCGGGCGCACGCCGCCGCCTGAGCTTCTCGTGGCATCTAGCGTGAGCGAGGTGCCTGGACAGGACGAGATCTCATTTGGAGCTTGCACGAGCGCAGTGGGCGTGACGCATGCATCTCGAGCCGTGGTGTCGCGCCGATCGCACGGAAAGAAGGCATCGACGTCCAAGGCCTGGGCGGGGGTGCACTTGCTGTCGGGCTCGTTGCAGCTGCCCGTGTAGGAGCGCGGCCACAGCACATTGGCTCGCACGCCCACGCGCATGCCCGCGCTCGCATTCGTATAGAGCGTGAGCTGCGCGAACATCGTCGAGTCGTCGACCCAATCGCAGAGCGCGTCGGCCAATGCCGAGCCGCGCAGCTGCATCGACGTGGCGTCGTCAAGTACCATAGAGCACGGCCCTAGGCCGTTCATGAGCCCGCGGTTTGTCGGCTGTGAGTCGAAGCGCACATTGAGCTTCGTGCCCGCCTGGTCGAAGAACACTTCAAGCAGTGCTGGCGGGTGCAAGCCAACGAAGGTGAACTGCGGCACGTCGGCGTTGGTGGCCTGGGCGCTGCCTCCAAACTCCGTGAGGCGCGTGACAAAGGTGGCGCCATTGAGGGCGAGCGAGACGGGCCGCGCACCATTTGGGCCCCACGTGGTGTTGCACACAACAGAGGTGTCAGAGTGCGCCAAGGGGGGCTGCCTCTGCACCTCCGAGCCAAAGCGGCAGCGCATGAAGGACGCGCGGATCGGGTACTCGGGGGCAAGCGATGAGAAGCCCATTCCACTGATGGTGATGGTGGTGCCGCCCTGTGCACCCCCCCGAGTGGGCATGATGGTCGCAAGGTAGGGCGGGATGTAGTAGTTGAACTGGATCCAGTCTGTGCTGAACGTGCTCGGAGAGCCCGCGTTGAGAGAGACGGCGACGTTGACACGCCCGGGATTCTGCCGCGCTGGAATCTCACAGAGAATCCTGCCGCTGTCAAGTCGCACGGCCGGCACGAGCGTAGCGCCACCGACACGGCACGTCAGCTGCCCCTCGCCATACACTGCGAAGCCACTGCCCACGACCGTTACACTCGTGCTCGTACCAGTGACGCCCCCCGGCGGCACCAAGGCCATCACCCGCACGGCCGTGAGGTCGTACTCTGTGAACTCGGGGTCACTGCCGTAGAGGGTTGGCTCCGGGTCGAGCCCGTTTTGCAGCACTTGCACCGTCCACGTGCCCGCGGTACCAGACGCAGGTGTGGGGCAGCGCACCAGCGTGGAACTCACCGTCGTGAGAGATGTGAACACAATCGAGGATGGCAGCGGAGGCGTCAGCAGCGGAGGCGTCAGCAGCACAGGCGGCACCGCACCCTGCCGCGCGAATCGGCACACGCTACCCACAAGTGCCGGATAAACAAAGCCAGCGCCGACGACCTGGAGCGTGACGGAGCTGATGGCGGGGGCCCCGCTCACGGCCAGGCTGTTGACTTGCGAGTTGTACGTCTTGAACATCACAGAGGAGGAGTTAGAGGAGGAGTTAGAGGAGGCTGAGGAGAAGCATTGACCATTGGGTGAGAAGGTCACGGCATAGTCGCCCACCGCTGCGCGCTCCGAGTCGGGGAAGCGGGGCTTGCGGCAGACGGCATGCGTGTCGTTGATCAAAAAGCCGCCAGTGCCCACCCACCCACCAACTCGGCATCGAACCGCCCCCCAGTCGGCGCCCGTGAAGGTGCCCGTGATGGCTAGGTCAGACTCGCGATTGTACGCACCACCGTTAGGCCATAGAGTCTGAATTCTATAGTTGGAGGGGTCAAAGACGCCAAAGCTAGGGAAGGACAGTGGGTGGCCAGCAGTGAAGGCGCCCATGCTGATCTTGAGCGGTAGAGTGCCGACGGCCGTCGGAGCGGGGCTTGTACAGGTGATCGTGGTGTCGTTGATGATGGTGGCCGCAGAGGAAGGCGCTCCCGTGAAGGCGCACGTGAGAGCACTAGCCGGCGTCAATGCCCACGACACCCCGCCATCGGCGCTCGAATTCAGCTGCATGCCGTCGAAGCCGGCGCCAGTGATGGTGAGGTTGCTCACGCAGCCGATGCCCGTCCCCCAGGGCATCACGCTATCGTAGCGCACGACAGCCACGCGGATCCGCCTGAACAAGAGGAAGGGCGTCGGCGTTGCGACCCCCGCCGAGGACTGGGCGTAGTTGAACTTGTAGCAAAGCAGGTGTGTACCGACAGGGGCGTTGATGAAGCTGAAGAGCGCCGCCACGCCGTCGCCCACCGTTTGCATCTCGTTCGTGCGGGTCACGTCAAAGCGGGAGTCGCAGCTCGTGGCGTCCTGGCGCACCCACTTGGCCTTATCGCCCCATTGCACATTGGTCCCGATTAGGGTGATGAGGGCCGAGTTGCCGGTGACCACCACGGACAGCGGTGGGGATATGATGGAGCTCGGAGGTGGCGCAGGCGGCGGATAGGGCGGAGTAGGGGGCGAGGGGGATGGCGAAGGCCGTGGCGACGGCGGGGGTCGGATGACCGGTGGCGGTGACGGCGGAGGGTCCCGGTCCCAAGGCGGAAAGGGCGGCGGCCTGGCAGGAGGTGGGCGACCTGGGGGTGGAATCCGGGGTGGCGGTCTCGACGGTGGTGGAGGCGAGGGCGGCGGCACCGATGGTGGATCGGCTGGCGGCGGCGTTGGAGGCGGCGACGGCGGTGGCGGCGATGGGGCACGGATCAGGACGGCCACCTGCACTGCTGCACTCACAAGCTGCACAGAGATCTGAAGCGTGGAGGCAAGAGACGCGGTGAAGCTCGGGCTGTTGATGGTCGCAATCAACTGGCTGACAGTCACCCCGGCAGTGGCGTTGGGTATCACCTCGAACGCGGCTACGCCCGTTACATTGTCAAAGGACCGCAGGACCAGCTGGCTTGGGGAGATGGAAGGCAGGGCGCCGAGGATAGCCATACGCACACTAGACGGATTCAGGGCAATGCCCTGCTGCAACCGCCTCCTTGAGCCCGTTACCAACCGAACGGAAGCGCGGACGCGCCGCTCAGTGGTCGCGCCTGGCCCGTTAGGCGGCGGCATGGCCGGCGGCGGGTCCGGTGGCGGCGATGGGGTGGGGGGGGACGGGTTGGGCGACGGGGGCGGTGGCCGAAACGGTAGCGTCGCAGGGGTGGGCGGAGGTGAAGGTGGTGGCGGTGAGGGCGGAGGCGATGGCGGTGGAGGGGAGGGCGGTGGAGGAGAGGGGGGTGGGTCTGTTGACGGCGATGGGGATGACTCGGCTGACGGTGAGGGCGACGAGCAGTGAGCGTAAGGGGTGCACTGCTGACAAAATGGCGGCGCGTTGTCGCAGGCCGCGTCCCGCGAGGCCGCGAGGCAGTACGCGTACGGCGCGCAGAGCTCCACGCACCCGGTGGGCATCATTGAGCAGTTGGCCAGGTCGGGCGACGGGAATGGGTCGGGCGATGGAGATGGGTCAAGCGCGGTGCTGCGGCGCACGCCGCAGTCTGCGCAGTCGGTGCCGTACTGGCAAGCAGTGTACTCGGCGCCGGGGCCGCCGTCGTCGCAGAGGCCATCCGATGCGAAACCTGGCTGTGCGCCTGCTGGCAGGCCGATGCACGTTTCGGCGCACAGGCTGCCCGGTGCCAAAGGAGGGGGCGGTGGCGCAGGCGGCAAACGGGGAGGCGAGGGAGATGCGGGTGGCGACAGCGGGCAGGCTGCTACCGGAGACGTAAGGCACACACTGCCAGGCCCCATGTTGCCGACGGCACCAGTGTCCCATGCTAGCACCCAAGTACCATTCACCAAATATTTGACATGGAACGCTTTGACCGTGTTCCCATGCACCCCGTCATATTGGGTGGCGCAGAGATTTGTGACAGCGGCTGGCGCTGAAAGATTGAAGCTCACCCACCCGCCGATTTTATGAACGCACGTCTGCCATGGTGTTGACGAATCGCCGTCGAACGCACGTGCTCCCGAGTTGATTGTCTCGTACCCCGGCCGGGTGCAATTGTCGCCTGAATACGTGAGGTTAAGCCCCTTCGTCCCTTCGAATGCCATGAACTCGTACACGTAGGCTTCCCACGAATTGTACTCCTGACTGATCTCTAGCCGCCACTGCGTTGCCCTGGGCACGCATGCACGGGTCCATTCGATCGCAAGCAGCATTAAAATGGTACGTAAGCTGAAGCGCAAGCCGAAATCGCAGCGCATGGACTGCACTGCCGCCATTTTGCTGCTGCCAATGAGCTGGGTCTCTGTCCTCGCGCGCGCCTTCTTGTCAAATGGCTTCCCAGAAGCACAAGTCGCAACCGCCACCTCAAACTGGCTGGGATCCTACACGCATGCTGATTGAAGCAATCATCTAGGGAGATGATTACAAAGTATTTCGGAACGCGCTCGCCCTCTGCCGCGCAAGGAGCTCGATATCCTCTGGTTAAGGGTTATTCACACCGCTTTCGCCTTAAACTCTAGCATGCATTCACGAGTGCGTGAACGTCGCAAAACGAAGATGAGCATCCATACGGATGTGCACGGCGGGCCGAAGCACAACGCGGTCGGCGAGGTGATGCTGCTAAGCCTCGAAGCAGCTGACACGCAGTGCCTCCTCGCTGACATGCTCTTCGCCGGCCGTGGCGGACCCAAAAACGAGGTGGAGTCGCGGCGGCTGTATGGCCTCGCGGCCGCGCAGGGGCATGCTGACGCGCAGAACTGCCTCGCTCGCATGCTCTACGAAGGGCGCGGCGGACCCAAGGACGAGGTGGAGGAGCGGCGACTGTACGGCCTCGCGGCCGCGCAGGGGCACGCTGGTGCGCAGAGCAGCCTCGGGGTCATGCTCCACGATGGGCTCGGCGGACCCAAGGATGAGGTGGAGGCGCGGCGGCTGTTTGGCCTCGCGGCCGCGCAGGGGCACGCTCGAGCGCGGTGCCGCCTCGCTAACATGCTCCACGATGGGCTCGGCGGACCCAAGGATGAGGTGGAGGCGCGGCGGCTGTATGGCCTCGCGGCCGCGCAGGGGCTCGCTGACGCGCAGAACTGCCTCGCTGGCATGCTCTACGAAGGGCGCGGCGGACCCAAGGACGAGGTGGAGGAGCGGCGACTGTACGGCCTCGCGGCCGCGCAGGGGCACGCTGGTGCGCAGAGCAGCCTCGGGGTCATGCTCCGCGATGGGCTCGGCGGACCCAAGGATGAGGTGGAGGCGCGGCGGCTGTATGGCCTCGCGGCCGCTCAAGGGCACGCTGGTGCGCAGAGCTACCTCGCTAGCATGCTCATCGCAGGGCAAGGAGGACCCAAGGATGAGGTGGAGGCGCTGCGGCTGCATGGCCTCGCGGCCGCGCAGGGTCACCCTCAAGCACAGGCCTTCGTCGCGGCCGCGCAGGGGGATGCTGACACGCAGTGTCGCCTCGCTGACATGCTCTTCGCCGGCAGTGGCGGACCCAAGAACGAGGTTGAAGCGCGGCGGCTGTATGGCCTTGCGGCCGCGCAGGGGCGCGCTGACGCGCAGTGCCGCCTCGCTTGCATGCTCTGCGAAGGGAGTGGCGGACCAAAGGATGAGGCGGAGGCGCGGCGGCTGTTTGGCCTCGCATCCGCGCAGGGACACGCTGACGCGCAGTTCTACCTCGCTCGCATGCTCTACACAGGGAGTGGCGGACCCAAGGACGAGGTGGAGGCGCGGCGGCTGCTTGGCTTCGCGACCGCGCAGGGGCACGCTGGTGCGCAGAGCGGCCTCGCTAGCATGCTCCACGATGGGCACGGCGGACCCAAGGACGAGGTGGAGGCGCGGCGGCTGTATGGTCTCGCGGCCGCGCAGGGGCTCGCTGAAGCACAGTACCGCCTCGCTGATATGTTCTACGATGGGCATGGCGGACCCAAGAACGAGGTGGAGGCGCGGCGGCTGTATGGCCTCGCGGCCGCGCAGGGGGATGCTGAAGCGCAGTTTCGCCTCGCTGACATGCTCTTCGCAGGGCACGGCGGACCCGAGGATGAGGCGGAGGCTTGGCGGCTGCTTGGTCTCGCGTTTGCGCAGGGGCACGCTGGTGCACAGGCCGTCGTCGCTCGAATGCTCAACGTCGCGCAAGGCAGACCAAAGCTCGAGGCCGAGGCGCAGCGGCCGCGTGTGACCAAAGGCAAAGCACGCAAAGGTGCATCCGAGAACGCTACGGCTCAGGTCGAGGACGCTGCTGCGCTGGCGGCCGCGGCAGCGCGCGCGGATGCGGCAATGGCAGAGCTGCTGGCTGAAGAGGAGAGCGAGGCTGAGAAAGCACGGAGCAAGAAGGCCAAGGCCAAGAAGAAGGCTGACGCTCCTACAGAGGCGTCAGCCAACGCCAGCGTGGAGCACGCCAGCGCTGAGGAGAACGCTGCGGTAGTAGCGGGCGCGAAGACGAAGGCGAAGGCACAGGCCGAGGCAAAGGCGGTGACCGCGGCTGAGGCTGAGGCAAAGGCGAGGGCCGCTGCACGAGCGGAGGCGGAGGCCAAGGCCGCCCAGGCGGAGGCAGAAGAGCACGCTCGCAACAAGGCGGAGCAAGAGGCTAAGGCGGCAGCAGCAAAGGCGCAGGCTGCAAAGCAGGCGGCAGTGGCAGAGGAGCCGCCCGACGACTTCATCTGCCCCATCACGCACAACCTCATGATCGACCCGGTCTCGGCTGCGGACGGCCACATGTACGAGCGGCGTGCGATCGAGGAGTGGCTTGTCGGCCACTCGACCAGCCCGATGACTGGCGCCGAGCTCGAGTTCAAGATGCTCTTCCCCAATCACACCGTGCGTAGGCAGATCCGCACGTGGCAGGAGGCGCAGCGGTGTCGCCCAGCTGGTCCAGAGGCACGCCCGTAGCGCCACGGGACAGGCCGAGCGGGCAGTTGGTGGAAGAGACAACTGCTCCACCTTGAGAGTGTAGTAGCGTCGGAAAGCTCGTAGAGAGCTCGGCGATCGACGCAGTTCCAGAGGCTGTGCTCACTGCCAGAGGCGTGGAGAGCGTGGCATAAGACTCGAGAGCTCGACAGAGCACGAGTTCGAGCAGTTACGAGTTGGCTCGTGACGCCACTCAATGCGCCAAGAGCGACAGCGCGAACGTGATGTCGAGGTGCTGTCCCCGCCATGACGTGCTATCCGAGAACGATCGCTCGGCCTCGCTGCTCGCGGCTTTGGTTGGGTGAGGAGGTGCGGTTGATGGACCGTGATTGTACGTCGTACGTGCCGTGCTAGCGTAGCGAGATGCGTAGCCGCGAGCAAGAGTTGAACAGCAACGATACCAAACGTTACAGCGAAACCACACTTCGCGGCCTTTTTAGTCGACTTATTTCCGGCTCCTCAAACGGGACTGATGTTCCACCCCATCGGCAGCGCGCATGGCCCGTGCATGCCTTCGGTCTCGCAACAGTGACGCACGATTGAGATTCGGCTCGCCGCCGGCGCCTCGATGGGGATCATTGCCGAGAACTCCTTTGAGATCTCCGTTGCGATGCGCGAGATGCCGAGCTCACGGCACGGTGTGACCGGGACGCCTGCCGAGACGAAGCCTTTCTTGCAGCCGCACTCGAGTTGGTGCGCGATCAAGTGGTCGATCTTGCGGTGCTCCTCGCTGCAGTAAGCGACGCATCCGCACCTGGGGCAATCTGTGAGGCAGACCGACGCGGCCAGCGGCGAGGCTCCACAGAAGAAGCACACCTGCCGACTCACGACCTTCTGCGTCGCCGTCGGCTTCATCACTATAGTGCGCATCGCCACGTCCAGCTTAGCGACATCCAGGCCCAGCGTGCACCTCCAGGCGATCACCTTATCGGCGGGGGCGCTGTAGACGTACGCATCGCACACGGTCGGTAGGTTCAGCGCCACCGTGAGGATCAGAATGTCCTCTGAGCGAATTGGGAAGCCCATCGGCGAGAGCGCATCCGCAACGGCGCCCGGATCGACGACGCGATTTCCAAGCGCGTCCAGCGCATCGGCGCAGTCGATTATAACTTTCAGGCGAGCCACGCTCAGGCTGCTGATACCGAGGCGCATGGCGTTGCACAAGAATGAGGTGGCCGTGGGGAGATCCTGGCGATCGTCGCCACTTAGATCGAAAAAGAAAGGCACGTCGAAGAGGATCTGCTCTTGGGCAATCTGCTCCGAGGAAAGCCCCAAGGCAGGTGCGTCTCGCACAAAGGCAGCCTTGAATCGTGCCAACGTTCCTGTCGTTTTCGGTACTGCCTCGTCAAACCACCAGGCCTTTTGGAAATAGGGCGCGCGGCCGGTAATGATGGAGAGGCCAGGTGACGCAGCAGCGCGCTCGGCCAGCGCTGCACCCTTGGCCTTCTCCTGGGCTTTCTCCTGGCGCTCCGAGGGCGCCTTTTCGGCGGGGCTGGGCTCGGCGGCAGCTGGCACGCAGGCTCCACCAGTGCGCTTGGTGGCCTTCGAGGCCGCCTTCTTCACCTCGCTCATGGTCAGGCCCTTGAAATCGCTCTCGAGAAGGATGAGCAGCTCTGCATTAGTCGTCACGCCGAGCTCCGCACGAGCCGCGATCACGTGCTCAATCAGCTTCTCCTCAGCATCATCGCGGACGAAGCCACCGAAAGAAGAAAGAAGAAAGAGCGCTCGATCGACACAAGCAAGCAAGCACGCAAGCAATGCTTTGGTCGACACAGCGAAAAGGTCAACTGAGTGTCGACACCGATGTTGGAACCCTGTAGAGTCGCTAAACACCAGGCGCGCTCGCATGTGTGCGCCGCTGCACTGTGTCGATCCGTTTTAACTTCACACACTGAGTCGCGCGTCGAGGGGTGCATGCACGGTCTTAAGGCGCTCTTTGCGCATGGCCACCACGTCCTTCTTCACGCACCACCTTCGCCTCATCTCGCTAACCGCCGTGGTCGGCGCGGCGCTCCCCGTCGCCATCATTCTGGCCCCGCGTGGCCGTGGGCGAGAGCCAGGAAAATCTCACCTCCTAAGCGGCGCCCCGCTTGCTGGCCTCCTGCGCCAGAAGTCATCATTAAGCGCGCCCCACCGGGCTCACTCACATGAGCGCCGCTGTACTGTGTCGACCCGTTTTTACTTCACACACACACACACACACGACACGCTCAGGGTACACAGGCCGAAGGATGCCAAGCCGCGCGGCGCAGGCGCACGGGCGCGCGCCGGCGCGCGTCGGAACGCGTTGCCGTTGGCGTAGTGTGGATACTTTTCTCTTAGAAAACCGGAAAGGTGAGATTTTCTTTTGTGCAGCCCGAGAGCGATCCCCCCCACCCCACCTCCAGCCCGGGAGCACTCGCTCGCACAGCTCGGTGACTCTGACAGTCATGATCGCAGTCCCAGCCAGCCTCCGTGAAAGAAGGCCGCGCCAACGGCGAGGGGCAGCGCGGCAAGGCCCAACGCCACAGCTGGCTTGTCCGAGCCTTGGAGGGCTGGCAAGCATGCGATGCCAAGGTGCACGGCGAGCGCCGAGCGTGCGCTCATCGAGACCCCATACAGGCTGTGGCGCGCGTGCGGCGTGGCCAGCGTGTGATAGGTGAACGCTGCGAGGATGCCCCCGGTGCCGTTGGTCGAGTGCCGCTGCGTGGCGGCTGCGAGCGACATGCCGAGCGCGCCGCACAGCCAGAGGGCGAGGAAACCAGCACGGCCGAGCGCGCGCTGCAGCTCGTGGCCTAGTCCAAGCAACGACGAGCCCAGCCACAGCATCTCGAAGGCGGAGCTCGTCGCAAAGGCGCCGCACAGCACCGTGTGCGGCTTCGATAGCAGCGGCGCAAAATAGCGATAAAAGGTACCCGGACCGTAGCTGTGGTACACAAAGCAGGCGACGCCATGGGCGGCAGCCAGCGCGTACAGGTCGTATTGAGGCCCAGGCAGACCGTTCCAGGAGCCGAGCACGCCGACGAAGCACTTTTTGGAGGTGCAGCCAAGCGAGACAGTTCCAGCATCCAGGGCCCAAAGCCTATCCTCGGGCCAGCGCTCAACCCCGAAATAGAATCGTTCGCGAACCATTGCGCTGAGCTTCCTCCAGCGCTCGGGCGTGTCCCACACCTCACGGATGGGCTTCGACGCAATGTCAAAGGTGCCAGCCCCAAGCTTTTCCTTCCGGCGCATCCGTGCGACCGCCTCTGGCCAGTCGGAGGCGCGCGGGCGCGTGAGCACTGCGATGCCGAGCCAAGGCACCGCCATCACTATGGTGCGGACGACGAGCGTCACACGCATGGCGTGCAAATTCGGGACGAACTGTGTGTGAACGTGAACACGACCAGAAAGCACCCATTTCACGGATCGTCTTAACCGTTATTTTGGCATTCCTACTCGAGTGGGAATGCGTGCCAAACAAGCAGTCACGCGCGCAAGCAGTTCGCCCAGGAGATCATCCCGTGCCATTCTCGCTCGAATAGTCCTTGCGGCGTCGAGCCCCGGGACCATCGTTGCGCTGTATGCATCGAGCGGCACGCGGGTCACCTCCGCGACATACCTCGGTCCATGGACGGCGAGCACGCGCCGTAACGCGCTGCTCGCTTTCTTTCCAGCGACCGCGGCCACCTCCAAAAGCGTGTGTTCGAAGGCGGTGCCGTTGCCCCACACAAACGCAGGCCACGCGGCTTGAAGGTTGGCAAGAAGGCTCGGATGGGCGAGGTCATAGCACGCGAGGAACGCTGGGAGGTTGTCCATCTGGCTGAGGCGCTGCCGGTCGGAGAGGGAGTCCGCGAAGCTGACGAGCAATCGCTCGTGCCGCAGCACCCGAAAGAATGGCGGCCAGACGAACCGATTCGTAAAGAGAGGCACGCAGCCGTTGAGCACGGAGGAGATGATGCGCGTATCAAACCCGACACCGCCAGCAACAAGGCAGAACTTGGAGCGTGCCTGCGCATCGCGAGGCGCCCAACGAGGAAGGCTCGTTTCGATGAGCAGCCGATCCGAGACGCCCCGCCAGTGCATGTACATGTACTGGCGTATACCGCCTGAGTAGCAGCTGGCGCAGACCATCCGGCCACACGCTGCGCTGTGGCGCGAGCACCAGTCTCGGCTCAGCTCAGCACTTTGCACGCGCACGAGCGTGCCGATCGACTCGGTGCAATTGACGTGGCAGCGGGAATGGAATTTGCCCAAACCCGAATCGCCGACGAAGAAGAGGTCGAACTGCGTCTTCGAGTGCACATCGAAGAAGGCGTCTCGCGAGTCCGGCCGATGATCGAGCTGCCGCTCGACAGCGCTGGGGCCGTCGACGGCGGTTGCCGTAGCTGAGGAGGCGAGGATGTGAGATGTGCCGGCGGCGTTCCACGTATCGAGGTTGGGTGCGTAGAACGGGTCGGAGGGCGGGATACAGACGTCACGTCCTTCGTTGAAGCAGCAGCTTCTTTCAGAGTGAGAGGGTGCCACCTCAGAGCGGCGTGGGCAGTGAGGGTGCATGCGGATCACTCCAGGCTCGCTGAGAGCAGCTGGCGCGTCGGTAGGCTGCAGGCTGAGCAAGAGCGTCCATGCAAACGAACGAGGCGCGAGCCGCGACACCGTGTCCCGGTTCATCTCAAGGCCTGCATGGACCGCTACCGCCACGTCGCCACCCGACGCGACGACCACCTCTGTGTCGTGGACAAGGGTTGCGTAGAAGTAGCCAGCTGCCCAATAAACGGCCCGCTTCTCCAAGAGAGCTCCAGGGCCGTAATTGTACCCGTCACCGATCCTGTGCCTTTCAGCAATCTCGTACTGCACAGCTGCCGGCAGGTCGAGCAATTCAACGGACAGCTCATCACGTTCATGCGGCCCTCGCCTGAGCGCGCGAGTGCGACAGTAGGGCCCGAAAGTCCCAGCCTCGCACTCGCAAAAGTGGCCCGCGCAGGAGCCGTGGCTGGAGCAGTTTGCCCAGCATCCGATCGTACTGACATGCCTAGCTGTCGAGAGAACCTTTTTGCCCTCCCAGGCTGACAAACCAACTGGTACAGCAGCCTGCAGTGATTCCCGCCGCATGGCACCCGCTGCAAACGATCGATTCATCATCGGCGTAGCACACGCTGGTGGCGTCCGGAGCAAGATGGGCGGCACAGCAACGCCTGCTGCACGGATACCCTCTAGGTAGGCTGCGCAAGCCTCCAGACAGCGGCACAAACCGTTTGACTCGCTCTCATCGAGGAGCGACAAAAGGTCACAAGTCCATGGCGCACGGTGCAGCTCGAATCGAAACCTCGCGACCGACATCTGCAGTGATGGCCTGTGCCGATGATCAAGCGCAATCGTGGCGTTCATGAACGCCTTCGTGGCAACCCTGGCTGCAGCACAGGCAGCGAGCACGTCCAATGTGCAGTGGCGTCCCTCCCATCCGTAAGCACACACGCAGCGTTGCCCATCTTCCGTCTGGTGACCATGCAGACAAGCGTTCCCTTCCATCGCAGGTGCTTGAGACGGCGCGGCTTCGACCCCCCAATTAGGAAGCGGTCTGTGGATACCCTTGGCATGCTTCGTGCCTTGACGGGCTCCATGCCGTTGGCCACACTGGCATCCTCGTCTACGAACGGGCGCGACCTGCTGCGGTGGACAGACGCAGCCTCGGGGAAAATGTCCGACCTGCCGCACGCGCGTGGCGGCGCCGCCGTCGCCCGCTGGGAGCTCGCCTCGCAGCAGCTCCTCTACATGTATGGCGGCTGCAGCATCGTGCAGTGCTACGATGGCCTGATGCGGCTCGACCTGTACCGCGGCAAATGGACGACCGAGCAGGTCAAGGGCACGCCCCCGAAGAAGCGCAAGGGGCATACCCTCAACCTCCTGGGCCGCTCGCTCGACGAGCAGGTGCTGCTAGTCATCGGCGGCTGGTCGGGCGATGGGGTGGTGCCCAATGGTATCAAGGAGTACAGCATCATTCACAACCAGTGGCAGTACCGCGCCTTCCAGGGCACGCCGCCGCCCGATCGTTGGGCCCACACCGCCACTTCCATCGACCCGGAGCACGTCATCGTCTTTGGCGGCGAGGGCACGACGCCCGGCCAGTACCTCAACGACGTGTACCTGTTCTCGCTGCTCGAGGGCGAGTGGCGGCGGCTGCACCCGCAAGGTGACGAGCGCTTCGGCGCCGAGCGGCTGCTACCGGCGGGTCGCATGGGCCACACTGCCACGCTCATCAAGACGCCCACCTCGCACGCGCTGTACATCTTTGGCGGCTACACCACTGCCGCCCGTGGCACGCGACAGGTGAGCGCAGGCGCTGCCCATGCCCAATGCCCTGCAAGGAGCAGGATGGGGGGGGGGGGGGTTGCGGATGGTGGGATGGCGCGTTTCGGCCGTTGGAGCGCGTGCCCGCTGCCCGTCGTCGCCCCTCTGTTGGCGCCTTACCGGCCTCCCCTCGCCCCGCGCTCGCGCACCCGCCGTCCCACGCCTCACCTCGCCCCTTTGTGTGCCTCCCCTCGCGCGCAGCACCGCGTGGCGACCAACGAGCTTTGGGCCCTCGACCTGCGCGGTGGCCTGGGCGAGCAGCAGCGCGACTCGCCCGGCTCCGACTACCTGCGCTGGGTCAAGGTAGATACAATCGGGAGGCCGCCGGCGGCGCGCGGCCACCACGCCGCCGTGTCTTCGTCATACGGCGGCAACCTGTTCGTCGCCTTCGGGTGCGACGAGACGGAGCTGCAGTGCTACGACGACGCCTTCATGCTGGATACCACCTACCCGCAGGGCCACTACTGGCAGAAGCTACCGGTCGGCATGCAACGGCCGGCGGCGCGCCAGATGCTGACCGCGTGGGTGCATGGGGCCTCGCTGGTGGTGTCGGGCGGGTGCACGCCCGCGCAGGACGCGGCGCAGGACCACTGCTACAGCGACGTGTGGCAGCTGCCCCTCGATGGCCTCATCCAGGGCGGCAAGCAGCTCAATGCGACGGTCCACGTCGTTGAGGAGGACGCGGGACTCAATCTCAACTTGCAGCTCCTCCCCGGCCAGCGATCCGCTGCGCAGGCGACTGCAGCCCTCTCCGGCACGCCCGCAGCGGGCGGCCAAAGCAGCAGGAGCAGCAGCGGCGGCGGCGGCGGCGGCGGCGCCTCGGAGCTCGCCTCGAACGCGACCACTTCGGCCATCAGTGGCAATGCAACGGCTTCGGGCGGCGGCGCCATCGTCATGGGCAACCACACGGTGACCCTCCACAATGGTACGGAGGGCCGCATCGTAGGCGCCGAGTCGCTGCTCGCAACAGAAGAAGATGACGACGCCGTGCCGCTCTACATCGACACGTCGCTCAACGACGGCGTCGACGTGCTCTCGGCGGCGGTGATTTACGGCACGAACACCTTCGAGGATGCCATGTGCCAGATGAGTAACATTACCCGATGTCCCTTCACCTACGTCACGCGCGGGCATGCGGCCAAAGAGGAGACGCTTGAGCTCGAGGACACGACCAAGTTCACCATCGGGCGCATCCTGCGCATCAACCCGGGCGCGCCCAACCAGGAGGACAACCAGATCGTGGGATTCGGGGAGCGCGTCCTTTCGGAGACCCAGAAGCGGCTGCTCGCGCTCGCGGCGGCGCGCCACGCGGCCGACAGCGCCATCGAGCACAAGGAGCCGACCCTCGCTCACAAGCTCGAGGAGTCGGTGCGCGCAAAGGCGAAGGCGGTGGCGCGCGGCGGCGGCGGCGGCGACGGTTCCGGCGGCGCCGGCGACGCCGCGGACGCGCGCATCGAGGCCGCGACGAGCCGCATCGCCGCGGCTGCGAGCGCCGCCGCGGCCTCGCGCCTCCACCCGATGATGGTGCACAACCCCGAGGCGCCGACACGCCGTCGCCTCTCGACGGCCTTCTTGCAGCTCGAGGCGCGCGCTTCGGCACTGCTCCCCTCGTCGTTCGCGAACAGCCGCGAGCTTGCGCGCAAGTTCGCCGAGGGGGTCTCCGAGGGGGTCTCCGAGGGGGTCAAGGCGGCCAAGGCGGCCAAGGCGGCTGCCTTGCGCGCGGTGCCAATGGCGCCCGGCGCCGAGGTGACCATTGACGAAGCGGACGATGAGAGTGTCAGGGCAGCCAAGGAGGCCGAGGCAGCCGCGCGTGCCTCCGGATGGAGTCCGAGCGCTGGGGTCCCTTACGAGGCGTCGCGCCGCGTGCACGGGCGCGCGCTGCACACGCGCATCGACCTCAAAGTGCCGCTCAAGTTTGCGCACGCGGCCGATGAGCCGGTCGTGCAGCTGCCAGCGTCCGTCACGTCGATGGAGGCGGCGCCCGGGCTGCAGCACCTTGCTGGCGAGCGCTCAGTGCATCGGCAGCATGTGGGGAAGGAAGACACCGACGAGTCCAACCCGCTGCGCATCCTCGCGCTCTCGCGCCAGTCACCGCCGCCGCCAAGGCCGCCGAGCCCGCCGCCCTCGCCGCCAGCCCCCCCGAGCAGTCCACCGCCCACGGACAGGATCTTCATTGCCGAGGACATCATGTACGAGTACGATGAGAAGGAGCACAGGGGCCACGTCTCCCAAGCAGTCGCGGAGCTTGCGGCGGGCGGCAGCTCGCACCTGTCCTCGGCAAGCAGCAAGCTCAGCGGCCTGCTCTCCGCGGTGCGCTCGCGCACCTCGATGATGCACACCGTGAGCGCGCAGGGCCTCGTCGACGACATCAAAGCCACCGTCATCGGCCTGCCAGTGTGGGCGATCGCGGCGAGCTGCCTCGGCGCCATACTGCTGCTGATCGCGCTCATCTGCTGCTGCATGCAAGGCGCGCAATCGCGCGGCCGCAAGAAGGCCCAACTCGAGGATATCAACCCAGTCTTCCAGACGGAGACGTGGCGAAAGCTCGAGTAGCCCCACGTGTTATATGCGAAAGCGTATTACTGATCAGAAATGAAAAGTGTGACTCACTTTGCGTTTTTGACCGCCCCTTCCTGCGCCAACGGCTCGTGAGCTCTGACCACGTGCACTCGAACGCCCGAGACGACGCCACACGCGCTAGAGGAAGCGCACAGCAGTCTTCGGATAAATCTCCTCTCGCCGCTCTGGGTTGCCTTCTCCCTCATCCCTCCCAGCAACACCACCCCGCGGATCATCTATGGGTAGGGAGCGTGGAATATTACCCTTCTGTGTCCTGGCAGTGCTGCCCGCCCCAAACAGCGGCGCATCGATGGCCTGGGCTGGCACACTTCTGCCCTGGGTCGGGTGCGAGCGGCAGGGCTGCTCGGGCCACGGTGAGTGCAAGCCGTCGACGCCATTTTCCTACTGCGAGTGCGATCGGGGGTGGAGCGGCCAGCGCTGCGACATCGATTCGTGCCCGCCGGGCTTGAGAACCGACGTCAACGGCGAGCCGCTGCCAGACCACCGCCACTGCAGTGGCCGCGGGCTCTGCCTCGCGGGGAAGTGCACGTGCCCTGAGGGTTTCGGAGGCGACGACTGCGCTCTCGTCGTCGGTGCTGCAAACAGCAGCAACACGAGCTATTGCTCGGGGCACGGCGTGCTCTTTCCGCGCCTCAGTCGCTGCCTGTGCGACCCGGGCTTCAAAGGCGATCACTGCGAGAGCGACACGTGCCCATCCCATTGCTCGGCCCACGGTCGGTGCGTCGCGGGCACGTGCGAATGCGAGGCACCGTATCACGGCGCGGGCTGCGAGCACCGACGCTGCCCGGGCGACAAGGTGGAGTGCTCGCTGCACGGGGTGTGCGACTCGACGACGGGCACGTGTGCGTGCGCGTACGGGTGGATAGGACCCTCTTGCAACAGCCCCCACTGCCCGAACGGATGCTCACAGCACGGCTACTGCCTGGGTGAGCGATGCGTCTGCGTCCCCGGCTTCGCCGGAGTCGCGTGTGACCAGCGCACCGGCGCCGCCGCCACCGCCGCTGCGGCCGCCCCGCCGCCGCCACCGTCGCCGCCGCCGGGCGATAGATTCGGCGGTATGCTCGCGTGGACGCGGGGGCCGCACCCCAATCCGGCCAGCGCCGCCGTCCACCTCGCCAGCCTGCCCCGCCGCTGCGTGCACGACTGCTCCGGGCACGGCACGTGTACCTACAGCTCCACCGCGGGCGCCAAGTGCGCGTGCGAGCGTGGCTGGCACGGCGTCGACTGCGCCACGTCCACCTGCGAGCTTCATGGAGGATGTAACGGTCGTGGCTACTGCGTCTCGGGCGCGTGCCAGTGCGAGCGGTGCTGGAGCGGCGCGCTCTGTGATCAGATCGCGAATCGTACCGGCTGCGAACGTGCGGGCGGCGGCATCTACAATCCCTTCCCGCCGCCCCCGTCGCCGCCGCCGCCGCCACCGCCCAAGCCACCGCCCTCGCCGCCCTCGCCGCCTGCGCCACCACCCTCGCCCCCACGCTCACCCGATGAGAACGAGAACGGGCCCAGCCGGTGGTGGCATTCGTTGAGCTTCCAAGCGCTGAGCAAGCGCAGGATCAGCAAGAAGGAGAGCGCAGCAGATGCACCACCGCTTTTGGAAGAGCCTCTCGATGCAGCGACGACGGCGATTGCGACGGCTGTCGGCGCCGCACTCGAGACCAACGGCGGAGCCAAGAGCACGGCAAGCGCCAACAACCGCACCGGGGCGTTCGCGCGAGCGCCGCTCGGAGGACCGCCAGTCAGCGTGCCTCCGAGCCTACCGTCCGCCCGCTTCGCTCCTCCGCTCGCTTCGGAGGCGATGGCCGCCGAGAAAAGCACGAGCTCATCAGCCGAGGCCGGCGAGAGGGCGTCGGGAGAGCAGATGGAAGGCCCCCCCATTGCGGCAGTTGGCCAGGAGCTTCCTGACTTGCGGTTGGCCGCGGCCGGGACCGCCGGCGTGGTCGTCATCGTGGCAAGTTCGGCATATGTCGCCTTCCGTGTGCTGCGCTAGGCTAGCGTACTTACAGGTCGCACGGTGAGACCATACACGATACAGTGCATGGTGAAGTACATGGCACGGTCTGCAGTATTGCCACTAACTAGTTAACTTTTAGTTAACTAACTAGACCCCAGCTTAGTGAGAACCCACACCTCGAACCTATGTAACTCGAACCCCGCTTTCCGCCATTCCCGAGGACAGGGGTGGGACGGCGTGACGGACTTCCCACGTTACCAGACGGTACAAAAGAATGTAACTTCAAACTTGGCGTGTCTGAGGCGTCGCTACGCCGTCCCCGTGTTAAATGCAATTGGTTAAATGTACACGCCCTGGAGCCTTCGACGAGCAATGCGGCGCCCGAAGAACGCCCGCCGTGGCGCCGCGATATGACATGATTTGACTTGACTTGACTTCCGTCGATGAGCGTGTGAAGCGCACGCTCGCGAGACACCGGAACAGGTCGGTGTAGGTGAAGGAAGCCTTCGTACTATAAAACGAACAACCCAGCACCAACACGGCGCTTCCGGAAGAACT
>PJAB01000213.1:0-33992 GCA_002887195.1 Chrysochromulina parva
AGAAGGTTGGATCAGCGTTGGGGCTGTATTCTTTTTTCACCTTTTCAAGCATCTCGCGCAGAACAGCGTCGAATTCCATGCAAGTCGTTTCAGTCGGATGGCTGCCTTTTGCAGCTTCCCGCACAGCAAAAGGCATGTCTGTCAAACGGAATGATCGAGGCTCCTCCCGTTTCGTGGACTTGGGCCGGCTTCTGGTTCGGATCGTCTGTCGAACATGCAAATCCTCTGCAGTCTCCGAGTCCTGCGGCGAATGTAATGTGGCCTCCTCGGTTGCCTGCTGCTCGGCATCACTCATCACGTGCGTGTCGGCCGCGTCTTCGCCCTCGCCCTCGCCCTCGCCCTCGCCCTCGCCCTCGCCCTCGCCCTCGCCCTCGCCCTCGCCCTCGCCCTCGCCCTCGCCCTTGCCCTCGCCCTCGCCCGTGCCAAGCATGGGCGCGGGCGCGGGCGAGGGCTCGGGCGAGGGCGGAGACAATTCGACAGCTGATGATAGCACCGCTGACGCCGCCGCTCCGACCGCTGCGATTGCTTTCACTTTGCTGCAATCTCGGCGCACCGAATCACAATAGCTCTTCATCAACGCTCGATAAGTATGGGGGGGAAGCTTGGCCGAGCTGCCGCCTACCGGCGCAAGTTTGTCAGACGCCTGGGACAGCGAGGATTCTGCCATCTGCGAGTGCGGCTCGCCATCTTCAAACTCGTCGTCATCTGAGCTCGATCCGCATTGGGCAGAATGAAGCAGATCTGGCTCATTTCCGTGGCTCTCTCCGTCAGCGCGTCGCGTTGGTCTAACTGTACCTCTTCGGACAGTTTGCGGTACGCCTGTTCGCACCTGCGCACGCTTCCGCAAGCCATGCACAAAGGCAGCGCGTGCCATTTGAAACCGGCGCCTACATGATAGTGCCTCGTCGCCTTGAGGCCAATCTTCGTCGAATATTTCCTCTGAAACACCAGAAGCTCGTGTAAAGTTGAGGCACATGCCCAGGAACGCCCAAGCAATAGAGTACACGTTTGCCTTGGCCAGGAACTCGTCGCATAGTAGATAGTGCCGCGCAAGAGCCCCTGATAGCTGAAGGTTGATCAAATCAGCTGTGCTCCCACTCTGGGCTGCCTCGTCGCCTGAGTAAGACCACGCGTATTGCCTGACGCTCGCAGCGGCCACAAAGCTTTGCCGAGGCTGGTAGCTCCTGATCTGTGAAGGCGGGTCGGTGTACTCAAGTACACCCTTGCTACCCAACTTTTTCTCTACGCCCAGGTCAGCGAGGGCATTTGAAAGGCTGAAAGCCTCGACGAGATCAGTGATCGAGCGCAGCTGCACAGATCCATAAGTCAGCTGGCACTCCTGCACGACGGGGGAGTACAACGCCTGCTTGCAAGCCGCCACACCGTCGAGGACCGAGCACCACACATTGCCACCAAGATCACAGAGCAGGTCACCCAGCCGCAAGTGATTATGAGAGGGCGCAACTAAGACCTCAGGGTGTGGCAACCTCATCTCCGAAGACGCCAAGATGGCCTCGGCTACATCTCTGAAACAGGCCCCATTGAAAAAGTCCCACGATATGAGGTTGAGCTTCTGGAGGGTGCTTCTGACCACGAAGCCCATGACCTCACCGCCTTGGATTCGTGTAGCTCGAAGAATGACTGAGGCCGCCTTTTCAAGCTTGCTACTGACCATAGGATCTTTCTTCGTCCGATGCGCCACGGATTCGACTGCATTCCGTCGAGGACCACGCGGCGATTGCGTCATAGGGCTACCCAACAAGCTCGACCTGCGATCCTGACTCTTAAAGTCATCTGCAATGCACCAGCCATGACTAAGCTTCTTTGGAGTCATGGGTTTGTGACAAGTGATCATGCTCCAGATTTCACCAAAGCAAGCGTTCCACAAGTTCTCAAGCACTGCGTAGTTCTTGTGCATAATGTCACTACTCACTCGACACGTTGCATCGAGCCAGCTTTGCAGAAGGTACTCTTGCGCCTCGGCCGCCTCAGCAGCTCGCGCGGCCGCGGCGCTCAGCTCGTCCTCTTTGATTCTCAGGCTCTCGCGTAGGGTCTTCACCGAGGCAGCTGACGCGTTCAGCGATTCCTCTTTGACTATCAGGCTCTCGCGTAACGTCGCCGCTTCCTTGCGCAGCGTTGCCACCTGGTTCGTGTTTTTGATGTTTGATGAGGAGACAACTGCCGTGCGGATGATGTTGTAGTAGTGATGCGCAATCTCGCGGGCAATAGTATACGTGTGAAGTTGAAGCTTCAGCTCCGAGATGTGCCGCTCCTCATTCTCGAGGGGTACCTCGACAAGTAATGTCACGTCTCGCCAACCACACACAGTCGGCCTGCGAAATCGATTTTTGATGCGAACGCATTTGAAATGGGCCCGTAGCGCTTCGATGCCATGCAAAAGGCTCTCCGCGCTCTCATAGTAAAGGGCAAAGCGTGAGACGTCCTTCACCTGTGCAAGGTTGCCATTGTATTTGACCTTGGCTTTCACCTGGAGACGCTCCCTACTTTTAAGGCCAGGGTCGTAGCACTCGGCATTGCCCCAACGCTCCATGTTCAGCCCACCCGTTCGAGACTTAGTCGGCCAACGACGTTGCATCTCAGCATCCGAAATGGGTACCGGCAAACCGAGCAGGCGTTGCTTGATGTACAGCTGAGCGCTGGCTGCCTGCCGCATCAGATTATCGTAGCGACGACTTGCAGCGATGACGCCCTTGACTCCGCTGCGCCATTCGTCATCGTAACCGAGTGATGGCTGTTGAAGCTCGTGCCGACCATCACGCAACGGGTACTTCTCGCGTTGTAACTCCCACAGCTCCTCGTCAGCCATGGAGAGCAGCTTATCCAGCGCCGCAGGCTCCATCAGTTCTACGTGGCGGAACTCTACATCATACGCCCGGCAGCTCATGGCTACCAATTCGGCCAGATCATCAGTTTGGGAGAGGTTCCAATCGGAATTCGCCTTCAACAGTTTCTTTCGAAAGGTCAGTAGCGCTCCCTGCGCAAGACTTTTGTAACCGACGCATCGCGTGGGGTCGTTGTCCGTCATCATAGACGCGTAAATGCTTGAGAGAGGCTCTAATGAGAGTGCAAGTGCATACGAAGAAAACTCGGGGAACGAGGCCAGACCACCGTGAATGTCAGCCCGGGCACCCCAGAAATGATCGTCGACAACAACACCGCCATCCCTGTGCGACGCAGGGACCGGTGGACCTGGGCCAATGAATCGTTCACTGCTCTGGCCGATCTTGTGAAGCTGCTCGACAATGGATCCGAAATCTTGAGCGCGACTCGTGAGCTCCTTCTGACTGCCAACAACCAGGATACTTGCTGCCATGTAATCTCGACCCGTGTGAACGACGAAGAACTTGAGCACGCCGTGACTTTGATGTAATGGAACCAGATCCATTTTCTGAGCACCGTCGTAGAGCCGCGAGCACAGAGTGCGCAGCGTCCGAGCGCGATGGTCCACATCTCGTCGGCGCTCACCAGGCAGATTAAGCATAGATGGATGCTTTCCAAGAAATACGGGCATCTCGCAGACGGGCTCGTCAAAGTGCTCCCGCATGCTAATGGCAAGCCACGACGATGCCGGATTCGGCGCGAGGTCAACACCTCGCTCATAGAGAAGCACTTCTTCCAGTGACTGCTGACGACGCTCCCTAAGCACGAGCTCGACGAGGCGACGCGGACGCCACGTAAAGAAGGCATCATGCTCGGGGCAGCTCACATAGAAGTCAAACTGGTCTATTGGATGAATGTTGACCTCCACTTGATGAATCACGAAGACTGACAGCAGATCTGGCAGCAGCTTCGAACGCATTCGTACGCATTCGGTGCGATACGTGGCCTGCTTGCAACTGATCTCTAGCTTGGTCATGTCGAGCTTGAGAACCTTCGCGATCGCATCGTGGGCGGCGCAGATATGTGCTGGCGGGTCGTCACGCGTCGCCAAGTCTTCACCAGCTTGCGCCGACCCAACACCCAGCACCTTGGCCGCTTTTAGACGGATGTCTCGCACTCCATGCACCGTGCTCCACGATGCGTTGTGACCGAATTCGTGTGGCCCGAATTTGGAGGACACTACGCCAAGCCTGGGATCGTTCGACTGAACGGGCTGGCGGAGCATTCTCGCATATTCCATCAAGATGTTGGCCCCGCTGCTGTCTGAGATTAGCGCGTTTACAACGTGGAAGTATCTAGTTCTTTGTGTATCGCGTCCTGGAGCAGGTGGCTTCTGTACACATTGCACCAGACCGTCGCGCACTTCACGGCGAAGCTTGGCGAGGGCGGCAAATGTTCGCTCGCCGCAATCGGGCAGAGATCGAATGCGGTCGACAGTTATCCCGAAGTGAACTTGGCTAAGACCTTCTTCTCCCAAGATCTGTTCGTCGCCTGCCAAAACGACCTGAATGCAGCTGTGCCCTTTCCTTAGCCGGCTCTTTTGCGCCTGCAGGCTGCCGATCTGGATGTACTCGCCCCAGTCATTGGTCCAGTTCACGAAAACATCCAAAATGGAGATAGTCTGCTCTGCCGGATGTAGCCAGGCTTCACCATTTTCCTTCTTCGCCCCTTCGCACCGCTTGAGCCAGCCGGAGTCGGAGTCCCGTAGCCTTCGCCTACGAGTATTGAGCGCGCTTCCCGAGGGCTCGATGACGCAAATCTCCACCGCTTGCGTCGTTTCCGAATGTCCAAGAAGCGGCTGCCGGAAGACTGTGTGTCCCGTTCGTCGACTATGGCATTCTAAATGGCACTTTCGAGGATCAAGCTCGACGGCATTTCCATAGGCATCCTCGGCACTCAGTGTCACTGATGCCTTGAAAAAGTGACCGTTGGCAACCGATGGAGGACACTCGATGTAAGCAGATGCGCCGTCTGCCTTGATTGGGCCAGGGACAACATGGAAGCCATGCTGCCAAATAATTGATCGCTGAGCGTCCAGCAAAGGTACAGGCGTCTCGTCGTCTAGTCGCACGGTGAGCTCGTATGCACCAGACTTGGTAACAATCTGAGATATCTGAAACTGGAAGCTTTCCGTCGGCTCGAGGACGCCTTGTGCCACAAGCTCATAGCGCGAGCCATCCTCGGTCTCGGAATGTTCAGCCAGCTTTCGCGTGAGCCTCCACACCATACCTTTGGTGAGCCACACCTTCGGTGCCAGTGGCCGTCGGCGGTGGCCTTTAATACCTGGTTCAGGCCACTTGCGTCTGACAATTGTGTTGCCCATCAGGAGCCCTTCCTCGTCGTCGTCGTTTTTGCTCGCCAAGAATTCCTCTTCATGCGAGCTCTCGGGTGGTGGCACATCCACTTTCTCGTCGGCTTCCGCTGATGCTGGAACCCAAACCACCTCGGTCATGACGAGATGGAGATGCTGACCGGCTTGCAATCTGGGCCGGTTGCCATGCTCAATCAAGAGCCCCTGGACTACCAACGAAATCGGATTGCGCAGCTCGATCTCGTGTAGGTCACTTGTCCAAACGTCCTCCGTGTCCTTGTCCGAGCAGACGCTCACTTCGACGGCGAGCACACCCTCGGCGAACCCAACGAGCTTCACCAGGTCAGTGCGGCTGGGCAGCGAGGCATGCCATGTGCATCTCGACCACTCAGGCGCCACCGGCGGCGGCCGGAACCCCCATTCACGTGTCGGATGCTGCTGATCCGGCGCCTCGACAGCTTGCTGAAAGTACTCATCGTCCACCTGAATGAAACTGTCAACCTTGAGAAGCGGCACTTTGATGTTATCGAGCTCCTCTTTGGTGAACTCTTGCTTGTCGCGCAGTGCGTCCCTGAGCTCCTTGCAGAAGATTTCGGGACCCCTTGTCGGCCTATTGCGACCTAGATTCTTCCACATCAAGCCAAATGCCTTGATATCCCTTGTGGCATTGACTGTGAACACGATGGCACCGTTCTCAAGCCGTATCAGGAGGTCAGTCGTCTCTGAAGGAAGGACACCCAAAGTCACCACGGTAAGGACGGGCGTCTCGTCTAGCGAAACTGAAACCGAAACCACTGATGGCGAGTTGTCCAAAGCGATCTCACCGACGTAAAAGGAACACATATCTCGCGGGAGTAGCAAAAAGCTTGATGTATTCAGAGAAATGACAGCAGGTCGCTCCATCATCCGTCCAGGGTTCAGATCCTCGGGTGTTGGTCGCACGTAACTGGGACGTTCATCACGGCTGTCGAATAGCTGCACGCCAACCTCCTTACGTGACTTGTCCGTATCGCAGTAGCCGTGGATGAGGCCTCCCGCAATAATGTAGAGCGGACCGCACGCACAGCAACTGTGGGAGATGCGGCAGCTGCCACGACGATCAAAACCAGGTCGCACCTTGATGTGCTCACGCCACTCATTCTGCTGAAGGTCATAAGTCCAGACCTCCTTGCCGATGCTCAAGTGTGTGCCCGCGCCACCATCTAAGTACAGCTTGTCTGCAATACAGCACATTGTATGCAGAGTTCGCCCGCGAGGACATAGCTGGTTGGCTCCCCCTGGAGGTGAAAGCTTGGACCACGAAGCGACCACTACAGCGGAATCGCCCTGGCATTTGAGCTCCCAAAGCTCGGCAGACAAACTACCACTGTCGAGTGTACCGCCATGCAAGTAGCCCACCTCTCCACGGCTACACATGGCATGCCCAGCGCGCGCTGTCGGCGATCGGGCTCCATGTGTCTTGACGGTCGTCCATCTCCATGCAAGGTCGTGGCTAGGTAAAAACTCTGTCAGCGTGAGGCAAAACAGGTCGTTGGACAAACGACCACCATCGTCCGATCCACCAAACACGATGATCCGTGCAAGCCGCCGAAAGTGCGCGAGGCGGTCGAGATTATCTGGAGCAGGTGCAGAGTACATGGCAGCGTTACGCCGAACGGGTGGTGCGCCGCCAGCTTGTTGAAAGTACTCGCCATCCACGGTTATGTAGCTATCATCGGTTAGGTCCGGAACGTTGAGTGCGCTCACCTCAGCTTTGGTGAAGTCCTGCTTCCTGTGTAGGGCTTGTTGGAGCCTTTCACTAAAGACTTCGTTGCCGACCGTCGGTCTTTCGGAGCCAACCTTCTTCCACTTGCATCCAAGTGTTCCCTCCACAGGCGGCTCGCTCCACTCCTTCGTCCGCAAGTTGTACGTGACGAGGCGAATGTGTGCCTCACCGGGCATGGCAAGGAGAAGAGCAATGGTGCGGTTAGATGCCCAGCCGATAGCTTCGGCGCCGAGCAGCTCGGAGTTTGCCAAGAGGTGTGTTGGAGGCATTGGCAGCCCTATGTCACCTTTTTCACCTGGGGCTGTGAAGGCCTTCCACCCTGTCACCCACGCCATCATCTGATCCTTTAGCAACTGTGGCTGCTCTGGCGGTGGCCCTTCCAGCTGTATGGTTGCTCCGAGCGTCGAGTCCGATGCTTGAAAGGCCTTTGGCGGAGGAGAAGGAATAGAAGTCGTGGTCGCAACACTTTGGACGAGCTGCCGTAACCGTGCAACCAGTTCGCTATGGCGCTGAAGAGGTGCTGTGGCCTCGACCGCTGATGATGCAGCTACATCCGATGACGGCAGGACCTCTGACGCTGATGCTTGCGGAGCTCCCACTAATGAAGTGGACTCGTCGGAGGCAACGCTTGCAGCTCTCAGTCGATGGCGAGGACTCGAGGATGGACGCAAATTGAGTGTTGCATTTCGGACTGATCGTGCCGACTGCGGTCGGCTCGCAGGTAACGATGATTCACGCGAGGCTTGCAAAATGGTGGCAGTCCGTGGCGATGACTCAACCCATGTCCTCATAGGCGCCACAGGCAGGGTGGTGCGTATTTGCGTGGCAGAGGGCGGCCGTGCGTGCACCGTCAGTTGCACGCCCGACAATGCACCTGAGTTGAGCGGCGCTGATGCATCCAGCGAGCTCGCGTCCGGAAATGCCGCGGTCGTGAGAAACACTGCAGTTGTGACATCATCACGCCACAACGGATCTGCTGTGATTTGCTGAGTCCATGTGGTTCGTGAGGATTGTATGAGCCTGAAGGACTCGTTGCCCTTTGTGTTTGCCTTAACGATCGCATGACGGCGAGGCGACGGCGTCGAGCGCTTGTTGCCCCGTGGAGAGCGGTCGGCATTCGCAGTCGCCGCAATCAACCAGCCTGCCCGTGCCAAGGCCGCGTTCTCGCTCATCGCGTTTGCGCAATCCGCAAGACCGACCACTGGGACCTAATGAACAGAACCGTATAAGCGGCGAACAGATGGTTGTGCTGGTTAGCGCTGTGCGCTGTGTTGCTGTTCACTGCAGCTGCTCAACAGTGTTTCACACCGAAACGGCGCCGCGATGTGAGTTTACAGTTTTGAAACGAGTCAAATACCAAAACCACGTTCACTTTCACACCGAGGGACCCCGGAAATCCTCTAAACTGAAACTCACATTGCGGCGCCGTATCACAAGGTGTGAAACAGCAAACACCCACACCGACGCTTCTCTTCGCCGCTACTGTACACAGGAGGTCCCTGGTGGTCGGTCTTGCGGATCACGCAGTTGTCTCTGTTTCACCGGCCCGTACCTAACGCGTCGGGCGACTATCGGGCGGCTAGACCCCCCCCGGTTCCCAACGCCCAAAAGGTCCTATAGTGCTTAGTATTTTAAGTTTTTGTCTCACATCACCGGTCCGTACCGAAAGGAGTCAATTAGTAAATGTTGCATATAGCATATAGGAATCGCCGCGCCGCGCCGCTGACACGTGCGTTTCGAAACATCGAAGAAGATGGCGGCCGCAATCATGCCGCCCTGCCGTTGCGCCGCCGCTAGGGACCTACTGGCTACTATCTACGGGTCTACGGCCTACGAAGACCAGGCCCTACGGCCTCTTCCTATTACGACCCCTCGCTGGGAACTTTCGATCTGCTTGCGAATGCCCACTGCAACGCCGCAAGGGCGACGTCGGGCGGCTCAGCCACCGACTCGCGTAGCACTGCGCTCGAGAGCGCCTCGAAGACGACCGCCGCCGCCGCGGCCGTTGCTTGCGCATCCGCACCCTCAGCCCGTCCAACGTTGACAGCTTGCACTGCAGCGTCGACCTCGAGCTGGAGCAGGTGGCGGCGAGCGACCGCCTCGCAGTGCCTGCGACCCTCTAGGTGAGCGCGCATGTGGTGCGGCGTCCCCAAGCCACTCTGGCAGACGACACACTGGCGCAGCCCGAGCGCATGTGTGCGCCCCGGCACGGCAGTGAGCCTCGCCGTCGCCGCCCGCGCGGCCGCTTGCAGCTCCGACACCCACTCGTTCCACAGCGACTCATTCCAAAGCGGGCTCTCCACAGCATGGGCGCCGTGCTGGGCGCCGTGCTGGGCGCTCTGCTCGGCGCTCGCGCCGTCGTGGTTGCCGCTCACTGCTGCTGCTGCTGGGTCCGCTCCAGCTGCCCTGCGCAACTGGCCTGGAGGCGCCCTGCTGAGGGGTTGTACCCCCCCCTTAGCCCCACCGCTGGACGGGCAGCTCGGCGCTCGACTCGGCGTGCCGCTCGGGAGCCTCCTGACATACGCTAGCAGAGGCTCCATGACGCAGCGGACTTCGGCGCCAATCGTGCCGTTGTCGCCCTCTGCCTCACCCTCTGGCTCGGCCTCGGCAGGCGCATCCCTCGGCGCATGCATGGCGCCGTCGTGGGCACGCCATCCAGGCAGCCGGCGTGCTTGGGTCACGCAGAGCGCGCACGCCTCGAGGGTCGTGAGGCGCCCCTTGCCGGAGCCCTGATGCAATGCCTCGATGAGCGGTGACGTGCACGCCCGCACGGCGACCTCATCGAGACCGACGTAGCGCAGGTCAACGGGCGCCGTGATGGGCGCCGTCGTGGGCGCCGCCGCATGCGCCGCCGTGGGCACCGCCTCGCGCGCCGTCGTGGGCGCTGCCACACGCGCCGCCAGAGTGCGAACGAGGGCGCGAGTACACTCCCACGAGCCATCGGGCACGATGAGCGTCAGAGCCGCCCGCGGCGAGCCACACGGCCTTGGGCGCGGCCTTGAGCACGGCGGCGCGCCCTCGTCATCAGCGTCATCATCATCATCAGCGCCATTCGCGCCATCAACGTCTTCAGCGGTCCTTGCACGCCAGCTCGCTAGGGCGGCGCTGAACGCTTGCTCGACCGAGGTCGCCTCGGCTGCAGGCGTACCCGGCGGCGGCGGGAAGAGCAAGTACACGACACCCTCGGCTGGGTGGAGTAACGCCTCAAGCCGCGCAACGTCGCACGACGCGCCGTAGACGAGTAGCTCGCTCGTGTCGAGTCCGCTCACGCCCCCAGCGTGCAGCAGCTGTGCAGCGAGCCGAGCAGTGGACGTGGATCGTAGGAGCTCAATGGGGTGCGCGAGGAAAGCCCAGTGCACGGTCGGGACGACGCGGGTGCGGCGGGCGGCATCGGGCTCCGCTCGGGACGACGCGGGTTCGGACTTGCGGACCGCCTGCTCGCGCAGCAGGCGTGCCTTCTTGAGGCCCGTGTCGAAGGCGGCGCAGAGGCAGCGTGCGGTGCTCGAGCGGGGTGGATCGGGAGCCGGCCATGTGCCTCTGCCCTCCTCATCCTCCTCGCATGCGGACCCATATAAGGAGAGTGCGTCTTCCTCGCATGCGGACGAGGACGATGGTGATCGTCGCGGCGGCGGGGAGGAGGAGTTGGTGGAAGAGGAGGAGTTGGTGGAGGAGGAGGTGGTGGTGGTGGTGGTGATGGGCACCCAGCAGTAGCGGCACGTGTGGCTCCGTAGGGCCGCCTCGCATGCTATGCGGACGGCCGCCTCGGCACACGAGAGAAGTCGATCGGGCGGTGGCGACGGCTGTGCTAGAGCGTCTGCTACTGCCCTCTGCGCTAACTCGAGCGCCGTCTCGGCTCCGGGTCCCGCCGCTGCGACCGCACCGACGAGCCGGTCCATCGAGGCGCGAAAGGGCAACGGCGGAGGAGGAGCGACCTCAATCGTGGGTGGCCGAACGTTCGGCGGAAAACTCGGCGGCGTTGGCGGCAGTGCACTCGCTCTCGGGCTGCCGCCGCCGCCGGGCCGCCGGCCGACAAGCTGCGTCACGATGGCAGGCCCTCGGTGGAAGCGGCCCTCGTCTACCCGCCGAGCCACCTCCTCACATCGCACCATCTCCAGCACGCCTTGAAAGTCAGCCACTAGCTCGGCTGCACCGACGAGCAACGCGGCATCCGGTCCCGTGCGGCTCCACATCTTGCCGTGCTCTGCTGTGCCCAGCGACGCGTGCGCAGGCGCGAAGCATTCGATGACGAAGAGGCCACCAGGGCGCAGCGCCGTTGCGCACGCACGGTGGAGCCGACGGCGAGGCTCCGCTGGCAGTGCACAAAAGATCGAAAGCACCACATCCCAGCGAGCCTCCGCCGCGCCGCCCAGCGGGTCGTAATGGCACAGATCGGCATGGATCGTGGTCACCCGCGATCCGACGTGCCGTTCCGATGCGAGCGCCTCCGTCTTGGCGAGCCCGACGGCCGAGAGATCCACCGCCGTGCATTGGTGGCCGAGCGCGGCGAGGTGCACGACGTTGCGCCCTTGACCCTCGCCCAACGAGAGGACTTCGAGCGGCCGCGTCGCGGGTGGCAGGAGTGTCGACGCGATCACACGGACGAACTCGTTGGGTTCTTTGCCGTAGGCGTAGCCTTTGCGGTACCGCGCGTCGTAGTCGACTGCCATAGATAAGCTAAATTCCGGGATTCTGTGCCGTCCAAGGTGATTTGCATGAAAACATGTGACGCGAACACGGAGGTTTATCACGAGGGATTGCGGTTCATCATCGAAACCACCCCAGGGCTCGCCCCCAAACGACGGGAATAGGCTTCGTCAGAACTTTCATTAGCGTCGAAGAAGGTGCAGGTCAAGCGTCAACTGACGAGCTCGTCGCGCACAGTCATCCCTCCCGCCCATCGTCTCCATCGTCGAAACAGGAACCATGAGCGACGCTGCGTCCCCGCGCGCTGCACTAGGGCTGGGCGACATGCCAACGTGGATGGGTCCGCAAGCGGAGTCGCGCAAAGCGAGCGCTCCCTCATTCTCGATCACCGGCAAACCTACCTCCGCGCGGCCGGTGCAGCTCTCTCCCGGGCCGATTTACTTGCCTTCGCCTCAGGGCCCAGGACAAGCCGGTCGCAATGGCCCACAATACTCCATGCGCGGCGGCCGCGAGGTCGGAGAGCTGAAACGGGGCGGTGCAACGCCCGGCCCAGGCGAGTACGAGGTTTGTGGCTCCGTCGGGATGACCCACGCGGCAAGCACGAGCCATACCGCGCCCCGCTACGGCTGGGGCGCAGGCACCCGTGACCAGGCGCCTATCGGCGCACCGCCGCAAAAGCCAGCCTGTAGCGAGTTTTACGAGAATGTACCCTCCGTCGGCTACCAGCCCGTCAAGAAGACTAATCCCATCTACGGCTTCAGCAAAGGCAAGCGCTTTGACTTGAGCAACACAGCGACCAACCCGAATGCGCGCAACCCAGGTCCAGGCGCGTACAAGACGGTGCCGGCCTACGGCACGCAGGTCGACTCGACGCTCAAGAGCAATCCCATCTACGGCTTTTCACGCGCAGAACGCTTCCGTCGTCCGGCGACGAGCTCGTCGGGCGGCTCTGCGCCACTTCCGCGTCCAGCGTTTGGTCCGCAGGTGATCAGCGACTTTAGGAGCAAGCCATCCTTTGGCTTCGGTGGGGCGCCACGCTTCCCAGATCGGCCGCGCACGTCGGCCGAGCCAGGGCCGGGCACGTACAACGCATAGTTCCTAGTACAGACGGGTTGAGACTATCTAGGTTGTCGTCGCCCTGCCTATCATTTCGACAGCCGTTCAGCACGAAGACGATACGGATTCACACCAAGGAGATTGTGAAAATGAACACCTCAAACTCGAAAATGGCGTCAACTTTGCGTGGTGGGCCCTAAGTGGCCGAGGCGTGACGTTCTCGGAGCGCCTTTTCGCAAAAATATGGACGACGAGGCGAGTCTCTTCGACGCGCTCTTTTCGGGCGACGCGTCCGCCAAGGAGTACTGCACCGCGCTCATCGAGGTCGGAGCGCAGCAGAGATCCAATCTCGCACACTCCATCATCCTCGCGACGCGGCCGACAGTCACCGCGGCGGCGGGCATTGAGCAGCGGGACGGCATCTTCACGCTTGTGAACGAGGCCATGCTTTCAGCCTTCAACGAGCGCAAGAACGAAGCTCGCGTCGATTTTCACGCGGCCAATCAAGCTAAGCTCGAAGCTCGTCTCGAGGATGCCCTTCGGGGCACGCAGCAGCTAGCCCAGCAATCCGCTTCGTCCACAGCAGACACGCCGCTTCTTGAGGTACGAATCGTGCCGCCTCGGCGAGCAACGAGCCCCGCACCGGGGGCGTCCCCCTCAGGTGGCACCGCTGCGCAGGGTGGCAACTTCGAGACAGCTCGCGTCGCATTGGCGCGCATGGCCACGACGCATGGCCTCGTCGCCACTGCGTTGCTCCAGGGCTTGCGCGCTGCGCTGCTGCGGCAGGCGGCCGAGGGCAGTGCCGCGCACGTGCAATGGACGCTGAGCAAGGCGCACCTGATCAACGGCGGCGTCGCGTACGTGGACGACGCCGTCAGCCTGCTCCGTACCTGCGGCTATGAGGTCGTCGTACGCCCCGACGCTCTGGAGGCTGGTGAGAGCAGGGACAACGTCTGCTGGGCGATGCGCTCCTGCTGGTGGAGCCGCTCACAGCTGCGCGGCCTCGGTACGGCGGTGCGCCTGGATACGGATGTCGCGCCTGCCGGCCGCCTGAGCACGATTACCGTGACTGCCGGTGCCGCGCCCGTCACGGCGCCATCGGGTGGCCAAGCGACGGCAGCGGCAGCGGCGGCGCTCCGACCTGAGCCCATGTTCGAGCTTCGAGCCGAGGAATCTTGGTCGTGGTGTGCTGTGTTGTAGAATTTCGTGTTCAAGTGTGACGTATAGCGGCCGGTGGCGCACCGCGCTGTGCTGTGTTTCGTTATTGCAGCTAATTCAGCTAAATCGAGGCGTGATTCCCGCGCCGGTGGCGGTCTATAATCGCTCACGGCCGACCGGCCCCTGATCGCTCACCATGTGCGCCCAACCCTACGCGTCCACCTACGTCTGCCGCACGCATGGCCGCACGGCAGCACAGCGCTCACAGGAGCCGTGCCGCGTCGTCACGGCGCGACCTTGAGCGCCTTGCACCTTGGGACGGGACCACAGGCCAGTGGCCGCACCACAACACCATAGCCACACCACGGTGCACAGACCCATGTGCCTTGAGTCTGTAATGAGTCTTCTGAGAGTCTCCTTCAGAAGTAGGCCTCGTTCGGGAAAAAGGCGCCCTTCAGATCACGCACGCCGGTCGTTCGGAAGGCAGTACTGCGGCCGAAGCTCTTGGAGCGACTCATCGTGCCCTCGATGGTCGCCTTCGCGCCGTTGGAGAGGGAGTCGGAGCTGTACGTACCCGGCCCTGTCTTCTCAGATGTGCTACCCGCCAGATTCATGTTGGAGCCCGAGCTATGGAAGCGCCGGTGCGCGCTCTTGGCGTGGAACATCCCGTTCGGCACGAGCTTATCGATGCCGTCGAACTTGGGCGAGTACTTGCCAGGTCCCGGACAAACGGCCTTGATCGCAATCTCCGCCTCGGGCCTCTGCTTGCTCGTCGAGCTGAAGGCCGCCGATTTCATCTTGCTGGCATGCTGAGACATGCCCTTCATGGTCTCGTCGGCGTAAGTCGTCGGGCTCGGCGTATCCTCGCCAAGGATGTCGACTTTGAGGTTCCGCGCGGAAAGAGAACCAAAGGATCCAGCACCGCTTTTATTGGCCTTTCGGTAGAAGGTGCGCTCGCTCGTCGCCTTGAAGTTACGGTGCACGTCCGGATCGTAGGCCCCCGGATCGGTGTTCAGGCTGATGTCGCGGAGCATCGTGTCGGTCGTCTTTGCCGTGCCCCTCGGGGTTGCGCTCTTGAATGCCGACGAGCACGTCATGTTCAGGCGTGATGAGGAGACGCCGCGGGGCTCATACGACGCTGGTCCGACGCCGCCCATGCGCTCGATCCGTTTCTCATCCTTCTCGCGTATGCGTTGCTCGTCGTATGCTTTGCGCTGCGACGGGCTCATCTTGTGCGTCGCGCGCGGTGTCGGCATGTCAGGGATCAGGGACGGACGCGCGCTCGGGTGACTGGCAAGGTGCACGAATTTTTGGGGGGGCGAGCTTTCGGAAATGCATGTCAAATTCAGCCTTCAAGTCATCTGTCAAAGGGTACCGGATAAGATAGACTCGACTCGCTTCGAGTGGGTATTAAAGGACAAGAAGGACTTGCATGCGGCAACGTTTTTCCCAAAAAGGCAATCCTACGAGAGCGGCTCTCGAGTCTCTGTCGCCCCTGGCAGGGCAACACATGCCGCTCCTGAAGGTGCTGTCGCTCACATATGGCACGAAAAAGAAAGAGCCACCTGAAGAGCAGAAAAAGGCAGGCCAGGCCAGGACGACAACGACGCATCAGCGCCTTCAAAAGCAAATTTTGGATGAGATAGCGACTGAGAAGCAGGAGACGGAGGCGAGGCGTGCCGCCGTAGCCGTTGAGCACACTCGCGCTCGGGCGGTGGCGGAGCGCCTCGAAGCCCAAGTCGCGGAGGCCGAGGAGGCGGAGGCCAGGGAGCCGGCAGGCAAGGCGGCCGAGGCACAGCTGCGCGAGATCGAGAGGGAGCTCGGCGAGGAGAAGATGAGGGAGCTCGAGGAGGTGCTTCGAGCCCAGAGGCTGGCCACGCAGAGTCTTTACAAATCGATCCTACCGCCCGGCGGCCCTCCTCCAGCTCCGCTGCAGGGTCCAGCCTCGCGCACAACGAAGCTCACCCACGCCAAGAGCGTGGCTGGCACTAAGGCTGGCACTCCGGACCATGCCGTCGGGCCTGAGGTTGTTGAGCGGGGCGGTCGCAGCGGAACAACCTCCGTACCGGTACCAATGACGAGAGTGGAGGAGAAGCAGGCGGCCAATGCGGCCAAAGCGGCGGCGAGTGCGGCGGCGAGTGCGGCCAAATCGGCGGCGAAGGCGAAGGCGGCCGAGGAGGCGGCCACGGCGCGTGCGCGAGCTGCCGCCAGCAAACAGGCTGCCGAGGCCGAGAGCGCGCGCGCCAAGGCGGAGTCGAAGGCGCAGAAGGTGGCGCAGAAGGCGGCGGCGCAGGCGGCAAAGAAGGCGCCGAAGATGAAGCAGGAGGTGAAGCCTGTGGCCGCCACGAGTGAGGAGGAGGAGCGCCTCGCAGCCGCGGCGGCCAGGGAAGCCGCGGCCGAGGCACAGCTGCGCGAGATCGAGAGGGAGCTCGGCGAGGAGAAGATGAGGGAGCTCGCGGAGGAGCTTCGAGCCCAGAGGCTGGCCACGCCATCGCCAGGCGGCTACGTGCTCACCGCCGGTGCGGCCGCCAAGGGGGCGCGCGAGAAAGCCGCGGCGGAGACGCCGGTTGCAGAGAAGGCGGCTGCGGAGAAGGCAGCAGCAGAGAAGGCCGAGAAGGCCGCGGCAGAGAAGGAGGCGGCCAAGACCAGCCATGCTGGCGTCGGCTTGGTCGCGAAGCCGGAGGAGCACCTCACAGGCGCGTCGCCGTCGGCCAAGGAGGCCGCCGCCGAGGCACAGCTGCGCAGGATCGAGATAGAGCTTGGAACCGAGAAGATGCGCGAGCTTGAGAAGGCGCTCGGGCTCGAGAAGCTCCTCGAGCTCGGGGCCGAGATGGATCCCGAACCCGAGCCCGCTCCCGCCAAGGTCAAGGAAGAGGTCGTGAAGCTCAATCCAACGGCCGCTGCTACCGCCGCGCCTGCCGATTCCATCAACCAGGGCTTCCACCCGAGCTACAATTGCGACCGATCGGGCATGAGCCCAATCAAGGGCATTCGCTACCACCTGCGCGGCCAGAATTACGATATTTGCCAGGCGGAGTACGATAAGCTGCACGCGAAAGAGCAGAAATTGTACGAGGCCATCCCTCCCCCCTCCACCGGCGGCGGCAGCGAGCTGCTCCGGGAGCTCGAGAGGGCGCAGGGGGGCCAGAAGGGCGGTTATGTGTTCACCGTCGATGGCGCTGCCGACGTGAGTGAGCAGCTTGGCGTGATGCTGTCCGTGGGCGATTTTCTGACGGTGCCGCTGCTGGACGCCATGCGTGAGGAGATGCAAGTGCCGTCCAGCACGTCCAACGACCAGCTCAAAGACGCGTTGCGGTCCCAGGGCTTCCTCGAACGAACGTCGGCGGCGCCACAGTCCAGGGTAGACGTGGCTGCACGCAAGGGGGCTGAGGACCCGGCTGCCATGGGGGGGCGTGAGAACGAGGCCACGATCGACCAGTCCGAGAACGCCACATTCTTTGCACCCGCCTTCGCGAATGCGGCGGAGAAGGCGCCA
This sequence comes from Chrysochromulina parva, assembly GCA_002887195.1. Lineage (NCBI taxonomy): Eukaryota > Haptophyta > Prymnesiales > Chrysochromulinaceae > Chrysochromulina > Chrysochromulina parva. Next base: position 17,332 of record PJAB01000213.1, read on the forward strand.
TCCAAGACGGCGGGGGCGGAGAAGACGACTGCGGAGAAGGCGGCGGCGGCGGGAAAGGTGGCGGCTGAGAAAGCAGCTGCTGAAAAGGCGGGAGCCGAGAAGGCGGCGGCGGAGAAGGCGGTGAAAGTGGCGGCTGACAAAAAAGCGCGCGAGACGGCCGCGACTGAGCTGGCTGATGAGAACGCCCGGGCTTCCAAGGCCATCGGGCATCGATCCAAGAACCGATCGAAGAAGATGACGAGCCCTGAAGGACAGAGGAAAGCGCCAAGGGCGGGAGAGGCTGCGAAGGAGGAGACCACTGAGCCAGTGAAGGCAAAGATGGCCCCGCAGAATGATGAGGGTGCACCAGTGGCCCTCGGCACAGATGAGTTCGCGGCCACGCGCCACGACGGCCGAACGACCATCTATTGCGGGCGCAAATTCGTTCGAGATGCCAGGCTCTCTCCCCGATGCGGCCCCACATGCGGCCCTGCGTGTGCCTCATGCGAGCGCTTCCTTGCGAGCCTCGTCAACGACGAGGGCGACGCCGTCGCGTTTGGAACGAGTGACGGATGGCGTGAGACCCTCTACTGCGGCAGACCCAAGGGTCTGAGCGAGATCCCGGGCTCCGACGGCACTTGTGGACCTGAAGACGGACCGTCATGCCCTTCGTGCCGCCGGCTCCTCAGTGAGCTCACCCCGCCTTACTGGTACAAGAACAGTCGGCAAACTACCGGCATCGACTCGGACGGGACCAGTGCTGCGTTTCCCGCGGATCTGCTACCCGAGGAAGGGGCCTTTCCTTGTGATGATTCCGACGCGAATCAGATCGAGAAAGCGATAGCCGAACTTCGCGCCATGCACCTGCCCCGGCCTCCTCGAGCACCCGCCCCTCCAAAAGCTGCGGAATCACGCCTTCACGGCCGCTGGTTTGACATGATTGTGCCCTCCTACTTTCGATCCAGTGTTGACACCGCCGTCGCGCCCGTGCCCGCCCCTGTCGCGCCCGTCGTCGCGTCGTCCTCGTCGCGTTCAAGGCGGCTGGAAGGTGGGCGGTTGGAAGAGACCTTTGTTCAGAGCGAGACAGACGAGGATGACGTTGAGCAGAGAATGATCGCACTGGGCGTGTCGCCGTCGAAAGCTGCGATACCCTTACCTCGCGAGGAGGGATATCTGCCCATAGCAGACCGACCAGGAGGAAATGCGGTCGACTCTTGGCTCCTCGACGTCGCCTCGAACTTTGACGGGCAGCTCGATGTGAACAAGCTGTTTGGCACCCTTTGCTGCGCGCATCGCAAGGATCCGATTGACATTATCATTCAAAACACTCCCGCGAAGGGATCGCCGACGGTGATCACCACCAAGCTCGAAGAGCCGCAACCAGGCCCGCTGCCACCTCAGCCAGGCCCGCCGCAGCCAGGCCCGCCGCCGCCGCACCCAGGCCCGCCGCTGCGCCTCATCGACTTCTCCATTCTCGACGGGAGCCGCGCCGAGATCCCTGAGCCCGCCACGGCTGAGCAGACCGCGTCCGAACAAGAAGCCAGAGAGAGGGCAGCAGCCGAGATTGAAGAGATGGCCGTCCAGACTGGCAAGCAGCTCTGTGCATGGGAGACCGAGGTGGAGGCGGTCCGTCAACGCATAGCAGACCTGGAGCGCAAGATGGCCAAGGGCGATTCGACCGAGGATGAGCGGCTGGACCTTGCCGGCGCGCAGGAGACGCTCGCGGCTCTGGAGGCATCTGTCAGGACGGGCAGAGAATTGCAGCAGGCTCAGGCTGAGCTGGCGGCCGAGGCGGCGGCGATCAAGGAGGTTACGCGGCTGCGCGAAGCTGCACGGCAGCATGCAAAGGCCCAGGCGCTCTGTCGCGCCGCCATCCGCAAGCACGAGTCAGGCGACTGCAAGGGGGCTCTCGGACTGCTCGAGGAGGCAATCGGCCTCGACCCGCAGACGCCCAATTATCTCCTGAGGGCGGGCGACATGCATCTGAAGCTCGGGGCGCCCGAGATGGCGCTGGCGATGTACGAGCGCTGCCAAAAGCTCCTGCTCTCGCCGTACCAATCGACGAGACTCGACCAGAAGCTGACGCTCTCCCGCGCGGCCGCCCTCGGCGGCATGATCGGAAGCGAGGTCCTCTGCCGCCAAGATGTGAGGAGGGACGAGCTGCAGGAGCTTGCCAAGGTGGAGTCTGTAGAGGATGAGGAGCCTCACGAAGCGCCCGCCTCAATCGCAGATCAGATCGCGGATCTGATTGCTGCCACGACGCAGCATGCGGTACAAGTGGAGCGTTCGGCGATGGGGAGACATATCTCAGTCTCGATGATGGCGGCGGCACTCGTACTTGCTGCCGACGACGATGAGCCGCCGACCCCGCCACCACGGTCGGGGCGGCCGCCGCCGTCGCCGGCGCCACCACAGAGTGGCAATGGTGCAGCCCCTGCCACCGATCCGGCGGCCGAGCCGGCCGCTGTGCCCGAAGCTCCTTCGGGAAGTCAGACCTGGCTCGAATCCTCCTCAGCCGCTATCCTCGCTGCTTCCTCCTTCCTCGCTGGGGGACTCGCTGCGAACCTCTCACGAGAGCCATCGAAGCCATTAGCAAACCTGAGTAGCCTCAGCTGCGACGGTTGCCATAGTGCCCTGCTGCTGGACGAGATGGTCCACTCCAATAGCGATTTCAACCTTGACTATTGCCGCGCGTGCTACGCGAGATTGCCCGTCGACATGAGGGAAGGCCTGTTCGTGCAGCCGGTCAACCAGAGGTGTGGGGTCTGGTTCCATCCCTCGACTGAGCAGGCAATGGAGGCTGAGATTGCCATGGAGGCCGAGTTGAACGCAGCGTCCAACGCCGCTCCTTACTCGACCGACCAGCCCGACAAGCCCGGCTTCACAGACTGGAGCAGGCTGCTTCCTCCCAGCCTGCTCGAGACGTTCGAAGATGATTCCGAGGAGCACGCCGAGATGAACGCCGAGACGAAGGGGATGGTGCGTGCGAAACCGACCCGCGGACAGACGCCGGCACAAGCGGCGCTCGAGGCGGCGCAGGCCGAGGAGCACGCCGCGATGGAGGCGGTGGCGCGTGCGAAGGCGGCGCGGGAGCGCGCGCGCCAAATGGCCCTCGAGGCCGAGGAGGAGGAGCTCCGTGCCGAGCGAGCTCTGCGTGAGCAGCAGCAGGCGAAGGCATTGGCGCGCGCGCAGGCGGCGCGTGAGCGCGCGCGCCAGCTCGCTCTCGAGACCGAGGAGGCCCGGCATCACGAGGCGGTCAAGGATGCCGAGAGGCTTGCAGCCGAAGAGGCTGAGGTGCAGGAAAGTGCGCGCGTCGAAGCCGAACGGCAGCGTTCTGAGGCCGTAAAGGAGGCAGAGGCGGCCGAGCTGGCCAAGGCGGCGGCTGCGGCCGAGGCCGCGGCGGCTGCCGAGACGGCTGCGTCCGCGTCAGCCCCCATAGGCTCGTTGGCGCCCGCTGCTATGCATTCGCCGTGCCCTGCCTCAGCGGAGGCGACCTCGCCAATGGAGCCCTACGGCATGCAGATGCCCACCCCGAGTTCGTGTGGCAAAAGGCTGCAGCAGAAGTCGAAGCCGTTTTGGGAGCTCAAGGAGGAGGAGGCAGCTGAGAAGGTGGGCGCGGTGGCGCAGGACGCGTTGGAAGCGAGCCGGGTAGCACAGCTGGCCGAAGTCACAGCCGAGATCGAGAAGTCAGGCGTGCTGGACGGTCTCACATCTGTTGAGCGGCAGAGCATCATCCAGAAGTTGCACGCTGAGATGGATGAGGCCGACGATGACGACGACGAGTTTCTGGATGAGCTGAAGATGCAGCTGCAGGCGAAGCACAAGTCGAAAGCGGAGGATCTGGCTCCATCATCGGCGCCGCCAGAGGCGCAAAAGTCGACGCGACGCTTCTCGGTGGTGGTACCTGCGAAGCTTCAAGCCGGCGCTACGATGAAGACCCTTCTTGATGGTCGAGTTATAAGGCTCATCGTCCCGAGGACGCTGCGTGCCGATCGCATGATCGTGGTTGATGAGACTGGGCAAGTCATTGGCAACGCATCCCCCGCATCCGCCGCGCCCATCGCGCCCATCGCGCCTGCCGCGACCACCACGCCAGCCGCGCCCGCGCCCGCCGCACCCACAGCAACGCCCACAGCCGTAAGGGCGGCTGCAAGGGCGGCCACGGGCTACACCCCGGAGTCTCCGGCCACGCGCCGCAAGCAGATGCGAGCGCCCGGGGCCGCGCGCCACTCGCAGATGCGTTGGCTCGAGAAGCGCCTCGAGCAGGTGGAGCTAGAAGTGTGGAAAGACGCGCTTCTGGACAATCCGGAGAGCTTCGATGCGCTTCTGGAGGAGGCATATGGTGAGCAGCTGGGCTGGAGCGATATGAGTGGCACAGATATGTCCGACACCGAAGGCATCCAAAGCGGTGGCACCAGCCAGCGGAGTAGAAGGCATCTGGACGATCTGGACGGCTCCGACTCGGAGGCGGAACTGGAGGCTATGCTCGCCGCGGCGATGGCACGCAAGTACGGCGGCGGAATTGCGCGCTCGAGATCGAGCACTAGAGGTATTCGTGGGCCCGACGTGCTTATCTGAGGTGGATTGGATGATGGAGTGGACATCGTACATGCAAAGCGGACAGCTTCGTATCGGTGTGCGCTGAGTTCTGACTAAGTGATAGTCATGATTGTGGGTCCATTCGGTGTCGGTGTCGGTGTGCGTGAGCGTGTGCTGAAAAGTGAAGTGGATGTGTGTTGCTTCTGAAAATAATACTTAGGACGCGCGACGGTGTCGCTGTCCGGGTGAAGACGCGTCGCCTCACGTCAGTGTCCACAGGGTCCTCTGCGTTCCGCAAAACCACAAAAGGTATCTTGTAACGGACGGGATCTACGGAACGGAATGCATGCAGGACGGGCGAACATGCCCAAGAATGCAATGCGACGCGAACGTCGAATTCTATAATTTGTACAGTGCACGCTCGGCGTGTGAGCGCGTAATAACATCACGAGAGCTGGCGTGGTCAGACGGGGTCGGAAACGTAACTATGTTGTGCTCTTTCTCAATATAGACTGAGGTGCTACAAGGCCAACGCCCGTGGCCCCACTGCATGCTCACTCATGAAACGAAGAAGATAGCACACACCACAGACGTTGCTCGTTACCAACTTGGTACCATCGCCTGTAAATTCTATTTAAAGCCTTCGTTCAAGCCTTCGAGTTCCGCAGTATCGCACTTGGGCGCCGACTGCGTGCTTCTGCACGCCAAGGGGGCGTTGCGACGTCGACGCACCTCCATCTCCGCCAGCGGAGCTATGATGGCAACTAAGATCAAAGCTGCACCAGAGATCGCCACAGGTGTGGTCGGCTGATCAAGCACAATGACCTGCAGCACGAAGCTCCACATAATCTCAATCGAGTGAGAGCGCGCTGGCAAACTCAGGGGAATCTCATGGCGATCTCACCTGCAGCACGTAACTCCACACAATCTCACTCGATGAGAGTAGCGCAGTGATCCCAGCCCTGCAACCTCTCATCATCTGACCGTAGCCGAGAAGGGTCTGGGCGACCACACCCCAGCCGCCCACTGCCAAGAGACATGGCAAGACCTTGGCCCATGGCGCAAACGAGGAAAAGCCCAGCTGATCAGCAGAGGGTTGAAGGCAGAGTGGGAGCGTGACGAGCAGGCCGAGCATCGAGTAGAGCAGCATCCATTGTAAAGCATCCATGGAAGTTCCTGCCTGGCGGACTGTCACGTAGCTCACACTGTTCAGGGCGGAGGACGCGAGCGCAGCCGCCAAACCCCAAACCGGCCGTACGACTGGCAGTGAGGCAGCGTCAATGCTCCCTTTGAGCGGTTCGTCCTGAACACCCGACGTGTCGCGGAAAAGACCGTTCCCAAGCGCGGTGGCCTCGCCTTGAGTGCCACTTGATATGAGGGTGACACCCGCAGCACTGAGGCAGATTGAGGGGATGCCAGCAATGCCGAGAGGTTCGTGGAGCCACAAGCGTGCAATTATCAGTGTACCGACCGGGTACAAGCCGGAGAGGGCACCGGCATCGCCAAGAGGTGCAAGAGCGGCTCCGATCATGTAAAGAGCAGTGGCGCTCGAAATCGTAGTCCCAGCTGCCAGCCAGAACAGTTGACCAGACCTCGTCACGGGACGTAATGGCATGCGCTTTGCTGCCATCTGGCAAGCAAACGCCGCAGTCTGCGCACCGAACCGCACGGCTAGCACCAGCATCAATGGCGCGCCAGAATCTGTGGCGATACGCACCGTGAGCACAAGAATGCTGTAAACAACGGCGGACACAGTAGTCATACCGTATCCGAGCAACGCCTCGCCATCGCCATCCCGAAAGGTGATCTGGCACAATGGCATTGTGAGCGGCGCGGCGGAGACGCCCAACCCGGTAATCCGCTCGGCCGAACGTCAGGGACGCCGATCGTGTGCTCGTCTTGGCCGTCCGCTTCGTCAATTTGACACATGCCTGCACAACACGGCGTCTTCACCTGCATTCACCCGCGAGACGCTCAAGATTGCGCTTTTCAAATGTGAGAAATCACCTTCTCAGCCAACTTCACGGCGCGTGCGTGTTCAGGCTGATTTCATCTCCGGTGTTGTGGATTATATACCGTGGGTAACAGGCATGGGTATTGATGGGTCTGACTACTGTGCTGGGTTCGTCGGTTCGACCCCACTCGTATATACCGAGACACAACTCACAAGTATTAGGAAGTATCAAGTTCGAAGTTGCGCGTGACTTTTTTAACGACTGGAACCACGTGCGCCGGTCCGCGACCGGACCACGGGCACGGCTCACGTGATCGTGAAACATAAACCACCACACTAGCGCATTCTCTGTTTCATGACGCACAGCGCGAGCGGTGCCATGTGGCGACTTGCACATGGTGAGCGCCACAAGATCTGGAAGACGCGAAACGACGGACTCGCGAATATCACACGTGCTCGGGTGGCGAGGTGTGGGCGCGACGCTTGTCCGGCACCTCGCCGCCGTGAGCCGCATAAAGATGGTAATGCGGCACCAAGCCGGCCGACGGCGCCACGAAGCGCAGCCGGTAGGTCGTGTATGCGGCCACGTGCCCGAGGAGCGAGCCGACGAGCACATCCTCCCAGTGGTGCCAGTAGTCTGCCACGCGCGAGAGTGCCACGTGCAGCGCCAGCAGCCACGGCAGCGCGACGACGCACAGCTTCCACAGAGCTCCCGAGCGCCCTGGCGCCTGCACGAGGCGCGCGCCTAGGCAGAGGCTGACGAAACCGAGGCCTGCGAAGCTGAGGGCGGAGTGGCCCGAGGGGAAAGAGCGCCGTCCCTCCTCGACGACGCTCGCGACGCCCGTGCACACGCCGTTCACGGGCACGCAACGAGCGAGAAAGTCGGGGCGCAGCCGGCCTACCTGCGACTTGACGAGGCAGACGACAGTGAAGGCGAGGCCTACCGATGAGAGAAGCCCAAGCCACAGCTCAGCAACGAGCCGCATCCGCCCTGCCCCAAGCGCTCGTGGTGGCATGGCCAGAGCAAGTACGGCGAGCATGGCGAGCGGCAGGTAGAGGGAGACTCGCCACAGTTGGACGGACGGGTACATTTGGACGTCTGCAGGGGTGTGATGGTAGGCGATGTTGGGATCTTTCAGCTGTGGCTTAAGCTCGCGCTCAAAGGGTGGCAGCTTATCGGCCCAGGATCCGATGGCCCAGATTCCGACGGTGCAGAGCCAGTCGCCGACACTCGAACCCCAGCCAGCAGTCTGAGCGCCGTCCGGTGGCTCGCGTTGTAGAAGCGTGCCATCGTCCGATGAGAGCGAGCCATCGCGGTATTTCATCTCATCGTCCGATTCGCGTGAGCTCATCGGATGGCAGAGGATCGTTTGCTCTCAATGTTTTGGTCCGTGCGCCGCGCTGCCGCCGCTGCTGGTGCCGCCACCGCCGCCGCGACTTGCCTCAGATGCGCCCATGACGACGCTAGGAAACTTCGCCACATAAGCAAGCAATTGAGCAAGCAAGCAAGTGTTGTTTCGACTAATTAGCTTGCTTGCTTCGCCACACGTCTCGACGCACGACCGTCGGTCCCGATTCACTATGTTGAAACACAATAGGTAATGTTTAGAGTGCTACCGGTACCGCCGGCTTCCCCGCCCCCGTTTGTCGTTTCGTTCGCGTCGGCGCACGCTGAGCTACCGGTACATGGTATTCAAGCACGCACATCTAAGAAACAACAGACCACGACACTTGTGACTTGAACTGCTCGCGCAGTCGACTTGACATAGTACCGGATACACTGCGCTCGAGGATACACGCACACTCACGCGGAAGGAGGAGACGTGTGACGTGCGGTACCCCCGGCCCCGAGTCCGACGGGACGCCGTAGGTAGCACAAGAACCGCCCCACGACGAAAAGACAACACACGCTACTAGAGCCCCCAAAGTTAGTCGGACAGATCTAGACTCCGGCGTACACATGTAGTAACAGTACTTTCTTCGTCGCGTCTCTAACATGAAAACTAATCGAAGCTCGCGTTACTACGCGCTAAGGAGGAACAGCAGCCGAGGCGCACGCCACCTGAGTTCCCGATGCACATACCGCTTCCGCTCCTCGTGCCCGTCGCTTGCCTGTGTACAGTGCGTGTCGCCCAATTGAATCAATCAATCGAAGTAGTAGACCGCACACACCTTCTTTTCAAAACCCATCACCCCGCAGTTGAACTTGTAAACCCAGCCTTCATGTTCCAATGGCCTGTCAGTTGGCAGCTGTTTAGGCGCCTCTGACCCAAACTTTCGTCGTTCGTGCAATGCATAATGATTGTACATCTCGATGCTGTCTGCCTTGATGCTGTACGTGACCTGCTCGAGCTTGCTCTCTTCGACGACACCCATCGTCTCAGTTATGGGGATGCGCTTGAACCGTCTGAGCTCAGCTCGCAGTTGCTCGCAATGTGTTACCGCTCCCTTCAGTTGAGCGGTAAGCTCGTTCTGCCTCTTTGCTGCGTCAGCCAAGAGCTCACGGTGGCTCAAGGTGGCGCGTGTGGCTTCGTCAGCAGCTACCTTGAGCGCCTCGGAGAGCAGCTTGACCTGTAGGGTGTCCGGGATGGTGCTGCCGAGGGCTGTGAATGTGAAGGTGCTGCCGAGGGCTGAGGCTGACTCGGGGGCGACGGCAATGACGGTTGGCTCTTCAGCGCGCCGACGTTTCTGCCGCTGCACTGTTGCGTTCGCATCCTCCGCCGCCTCTCTCGCCGCAGCCTTTTCGAGCGTCGGAAGCAGCGAGTCCCGCCAATGGGTGGCGCACGCGTGGGTACAGCGCTCGAACAATGACGACGCGTTCGGCGGCTTATGCTGCACGGTCAGTTCTATGAGCGTGAGCGCGCTGTCCGGGCTAATGGTGGGCATCATCTCAGGTTTCGTCACCTCGTCGAGGAAGGTACCGTTGACTGACGCCCCATTCGGGCCGCGGCAGTACTGTACGACGAGCGTGCTGAGCACCTCACTGGGGCACGTGCGATCGGGCGAGCCGACGACACGGCAGAAGAGTGTCGGCGGCAGCGCCATCAAGTAGTCATCCTTGTCGATCGACGCGGCGCACACGGGGAGTGCAGCGGCTGCAACCTTCTCGAGCGAGTACCGCTCCGCCTCTGCCAAGTACAGCGATGCATTTGTGCCGCAGAGATCGCCTTGCATGAACTTCGTCACCGCGCAGTAGAGCTGGCGACAACGCAGGTAATTTGCGAGGTGCAGCAACGCAGTCGCCGTCAGGGAAGTAGCATTCAGCTCACCTGTGTAGGCAAAGTCCAGGTAATGCGGGAAGGCGTCGGCAGCCGTCTCCTCAAGCTCGAGTGTGGTAGTCTTGCTGATGCCCTCACGCAAATCTCGACCGCCCCCTGTGAAGACGCTCTTGAAATACTCGCTCAGCTGCACGCCAGCAGCTAGCATGACCTTGTGCACATTAAAGGTCTGCGTCCGAGCTCCGCAGGTGACGATGATTGTCCAATCGGAGAGCGAGCGCTCCGGATCGTCTCGCCAGCTGAGCCGCTGCGGTTCGCCGTCTTCCGTGGGCACGGAGAACTCACCGAAGTCGAAAGACATGGCAAAAATCGTTCGCGCGGACCCTCGATCCGCGGCCGCCGATCGCTCGCGGGGCCGACCCGCGCATTTGCCGAGTGTGAAAGGGCCTTAATTGCGCTCGTCATCACGTGCACGTGCCGGTAATTTGCCATCGCGGCAAGACGCACAGGCACCGGTCCCGTGGAGATACACCGTGGAGGGCGCAGACAAATGCTCTCGTCATCGAGGATAATCATCGAGGACATCCGTGCAGCGTACGCACGGCGAGGAGGACGGCCCCACTTCGTGCATCGAGGACGCTTTCATCAATCGCAACGACATCTCAAACCACACCCGCCCAGGGGACCATAGGTGCGCGATCCGCCTTTCGCAGGACGTGCCACTCCGCGCGCCTCCCGTTGAGCGACTCCCACGGCAGCCGCCCTGATGGGACCGCGCCAACATCCTCTGCTGCCGCCGCCTCGTCCAGCTGCACATTCTGAGCGAGCACGATGACCGCCTTTGTGAAACCCATAGGGCAAGGCCGCACACACAGCGCGCGCAGGTACGAGTGGCCTCCACGACCCGCATGCGGCGGCGCTTGTGCGGCAAGGTGTAGGGCTTCATACAAGGCAGGAAGCTGTGTTTGGCTCGTGAGCAGAACGGCGTGGCTGGAGCACTTGAGGACTCGCGCCCACTCGCGCATGCACGCCTCAAGGCTCGCACCTCGCGAGCCGTCCAGATGGTAGCCGAAGCGCGAGCTCACCTCAAACGGGAGATCGCACACCAAACCGTCGCACGAGCTCGATGGCAACGGAAGGGTTGCACAGTCGCCCTGCAACAGAGCGAGGCGCGGACGAAGGGGCGCGGGCAGCGCGGCACGGTTGGCGACCGCGCAGACGAGCTGGGCGCCATCGCAGTCGAGCCCGATGGCAACGGACGTCGGCCACAGATTCAAAGCCTCGAGAAGCAACGCCGCTTTCCCGCACATTGGGTCGATCACAATGGCGGGCTCGGGTAGTGCCCCGAGAGAGCGCACCATGGCCCACGAAGTGTGCGGGTCGAGGCCGCCGACCGTGCGGCAGTCGAATGAGTCGGCCCTGCGCAGTAACGCCACCGAGACGAAGAGACCCTCGTCATTGAGCGACGCGCTCACTTGGAGGTGCGGTCGGTTGAGGTCCACCTTCCACCCGAAATGTTCATGCAGCGCGCCGCCGATGAGCTCGCCGAACTGCAGGCTGCTGATGCTCGCCTTGAAGCGGGTGCCGCGGCGGTTGCCTACCACGGAAAACGTAGGCTCACTGCTCAAAGACGAGCCATGCACCGCCGCGTGCGCTTCTAAGGCTGCAGCCCAACCCTGTGCGTTCACGACGCGGGAAACCACTTCTAACAACGCCTCGTCCGACGGACTCGGAAGGCTCGTGGAAGCCACGTCCAATACGATGCAGTACACCTTTTCCGGCAACGTGAGGCGCGCGAGTGCAGGGGCCACCGCGGCAGGAGCGGAGCACATCACACCTCGAGCCGTCTTGTGAATGGTGTTTGCCACCGCGGCGCCGCATTGCTGGAGCAGTAATGCGCGCAGCTCAGTTGCGCACTGTCGATGTGGCACATCGTTGGTCGTGAATAAGAAGGGTTTCCAGTCAGCGCTCGCGCCGTCGATCGATAAGGTACCAGTACGAGGAGCTGCAGAGCCGTCTCGCGGGGCAGGAGGCATGCGTGTTCCGAGCGTGAACGACCAGGTGTGAAGGCATGCCGCAAACTCTCGTCACGACGGCACATGCCAGACCCCGCACTTTCTCTCGTCAAAACTTTCACACAAAGTGCCGTAGCACACACCGGCCCAAGGCAACGCACGCGTGAGCGCGTGCACTTACTCAGTACTCCCCCACCCCTTTCCGACGTATGGTTGTCGGAGCACCGGTTGTCGCGTCTGTCGTGTTAACGTTCACACAAACCAAGCCGCGGCGTCGCCGACGTTCTTTCCGGAAATGCGTCGCCGAGCATTCGGGAGCCCCCCGGCCCCGCGTGCGACGGCCACAGCAGGCTCGTGACCATGACGGCCAAACCGTCCCGCTCAATCCTCTCGCGCGTGATCGGCCTTCACTGGCTCGATCCGTTCAAGGCGCTGCCGCACGGTGTCTCCGGGCTAGGTTGCGTAGGCATCGGCATGGTGCTCATCATCGCCGCTCTTGCCGGTGACATTCGCATTACATCCCATCCATTTCTGCAGGGACTGTATGCATACGCGACGTTCGCAAACGCGGCGGCCGGCCTGTTCATCACGGGACGTGCGCCCAAACACTTTCAAGGCGTATTCGCGCGCACTGCTGTCTTCCAGATGTGCCTCGTCTACTACGTGGCCCGCTTTATGCCGGGCTTCCCGGGCGGCGGCGCGCTGCTGATCACAGCGCTCGACATGGCAGTGGCGGCCTTCACCGTGCTCGCGATTGGCTCATTCGCGGTGTTCGGCATCCAGCACATGCCGCCAACCATCGCGGTCGCACTTCTGATGGGCTCCTTTGCGCTCGCGCTGCTTGCAGGCTACCCGCTGCAGTTGGCCATCCTCGGTGACGAGTGGTGGCAGTGCGTGCAGGTGGCGTACCCGATGCAGGCGATCGCGATGGTGGCGTACATCTACATCCCCGCCACGTGGGCCTTTGCCGTGATGCTCTTCGGCTCCACCCTGTGGAATCGCAAGATCATTGGCGACCTCGCACTCGGCCTAGGCTTCGCAGGCCTTGTCATCGTCACCCTCGTGAGCACGGTGCTGATGCAGGAGGTGCACCTGCCCGACGTCTCGACGCAGATGCTCTGGCTCCCGTGCCCCGCGCCGCCTCCTGGGTCGTGGAGCGCGTGGGTTGCCCGAAAGTTTGACACGTCAGCACTGGCGCGTTCCGTGCTCGCGATGCTGCGCGATCCGCCCACGCCGCCCCCACCTCCACCGCTGCGGCCAAAGTTCCTCGGTCTCTTTTGAAGCCTGTTGCGCGCACACGCGGGCTATGAGTGAGTAAGAAAGTGAGTAACTACGCCTGACGGCAGCGCATACGTGGCGAGGGGGGTACCCACGCTCAACAGGCGGTAACAAAGCGTGGCGGTGGTGGTATTGGTCATGTCATAGCCTCATAGCCAAGTGTCGGAACGCCGACTATGAACTGGTGCATCGTGTTCAATGATCGTGTTTGTGTGCGACGGGTCCGGATGGCCGATGGCGCCGGAGTGTTGGTGGTGTGGTGAGCGCGGGGGGACCGCGAAGAAACTGACTGACTGAATGACTGCCACTGCGCACTGGTGTCGCCAATATGTGACCGGAGAGTACCGGTAGAGCGTACCGGTAGTACTGCGAAGCTCGCCTCCCTCACGGGGGTGTGAAACGAGAAACGACACTCTGCACTTGACATTACTTGACTCGCGAAAGCCTTGTCGGCGCGCATCGTGCGGAGCGGCGTCTTTCCGGGGGGGGGGGGAAATTCATTTCCGAAAGACTTGAACGAGCCAAGTCAAGTCAAGTCTATACATAAACAACAGACAACCATACTTGACTTGACTTGACTTGACTTGAACGAGCCAAACTCCGCACAACTCCGCACAACTCCGCATGCGGTTCTTCTCGCGGCCGTTCGTTCAGAAGCGTGAGTCATATTGAAGGTGCAGGCGTAGATGCTATGCTGGGACAGCTGCGCATTTCAGTTGAACGGCATCTGTGATGACGGTGGCGCTGGCACTGAATACTCCTACTGCGCGCTTGGCACTGATTGTTCAGACTGTGGACCACGAGCGGGACCGAGTTGCTACGATGCCCAGCGGACATGGTTTGTGTCGCCGACGGACCAGCCGCTAACATGCAGCGTGCTAGGTGCCGCGTCCATGTGTCAGGACGCGACGCACGGCCTGCACGTACGCTTGCAGTGCCCTGTTACGTGTGGCCTATCACCACCGTGCTCGCCGCCCCCGCTGCCCCCTCGACCTCCGCCGCGGCCGCCGCCGCCTCCTAGGCCTCCGCGAGAACCACCATGGCCAGTCGAACCGCCAGAGCCGGCCCCGTCCCGACCTCCACCGCCACCGCCGTCGCCGTCACGGCCGCCGCCGCCGCCCAGGCCTCCAAGAGCGCCGCCACCACCGCCGCCGCCACCCCCGATGCAGCCGGGGGAGTCACAGCAATGGCGCGATGGGTTGATGATTCGCCTCGTGTGCGCGGGCACATTAGCGGACTACCCGCCTTCGGTCACCCAAGACATCGGGCAGCGCGTCACAACAGCCGTCACAGCCATCGAGCACAGCTCCCAGCCGACCATCTACGCCGTGATCCCTACCGAAGACACTGCTGGTGGTTACACTCAGGTCATAGTGTACCTTCACATCGACGACAACGAGAGCGCCGAGGTGCATGTAAACCACTTACAGCAGGCGCTGAGCACCGCCGCGGCCGCTTCAGCCCAATTTGGCATCCCCGTCCTGGCTCCGCCGTGGATTCACACTGCACGCGTCTACGTCCCCGCGCCGCCCTATCCGCCGCCCCCGAGGCCGCCGCCCTCGCCGCCGGCGAGCGTCGTCGGATTCACCCTCGAGCTTGCCGGCGACGTCTCCTCGTTCACCCCGAGCGTGCAAGCTCAGATGCAGAGCGCGATCGCGGCTCAGGCGAGCGTCGACCCATCGGCGGTGGAGTTGACCATATCGCCGGGCAGCGTCATCGTCGATGTGAGCATCCAGACGACCACAGCAGCGGTGGCCTCGGTGCAGTCGACGATGGCCATCGCGACGAGCAGCCCGAGCAGCGCGACCGCCATGCTCGCAAGTGTCACCGGCATCCCGATCGCCGTGCTTGCAATCGTGACGCCACCCACCGTCGCGGACGTCCCACCGCCGCCCCCGAGGCCACCCGCTCCGCCGCAGCGCCCACAGCCGCCGCGCCCGCCGCCGCGCCCAGTGCCCTTACCGCCCGCGCCGCCCAGGCTGCCGCGCGTCGCGGCCACCGACTCCAACCTTCAACTGGGTAACAACGACGCCACTGTGCTCATCATTTGCTTGGTAGTGGCTTGTGGTCTGCTGGTGGCGTGCGCGTGCTACCTCGCGCTCTGTGCGGTGGCTCGCCGTGTGCGAGGCGGCGCGCCCGCACGCGTGATCCCACCCGCCGGTGTCGAGATGAAGGACGACGCCTCTCCTACGGCGCCGCAGCCGCAGCGGCATCGAACCTCCACTTCGTCCCCCCAGGCTCCACTGCCCCAGCCGCCGTCTCCGAGTGAGTGGGTCGGGCGGTATGTGACCCTGGGCGGCCTCGTGTCGCGTGCCGACCTCAATGGCAGGTTCGGCACCGTGCTCAGCTACGAGGCACAGCACGGCCGGTACACGGTAGAGGTGCAGGGTGCTGGCCCAGTGTCGCTCTCTGTATCGAAGCTGCTACTGATCCCTGCAGCAGCGGCGGCCGCCGCCGGTTGGCCGCCGCCGCCGCAGCAGCAGCCGCAGCCGCCGCAGCCGCCCCCAGCGACGCCGCCACGACGCGGTGCGAGCACGTTCGAAACGCCACAACCATCGTGTCGCGGTGCCAGCACAGCGTCGGCGACACCACCACGGGCTCCGGCGGCCTTGCCTGAGCTCTTGAGCCTCGACGAGCTGCAGCGCGAGATCGAGGCTCGTCAGGCCAACGTGCAGCTGCAGCCGCCAGCGTGGCAGTTCTTTCTGCTAGCCGCCTACGCGCACTACCCGCCGCCCGCGCTCACGCCGCAGGAGCTCCTCGCCGAGCAGGCGGCCTTGCGCGAGATCGCGCCCATGAGTGCGGGGGTGACCAGGGCGTTGCGCCGCGCCCTCATCCTGTACCACCCCGATAAGAACATGTCCTCAGCACACGGGGACGAGTGGCCGGCTGCCGCGGGCCAGCTAAGCCGCATGGCGACCAACCTCCGCGAGTATTACCGCGCACGCATCCGGCTTGCCAGCACCGACGTGCTCGCGGAAGAAACGGCGGATAGTTAGATTTGATGTCACTTCGAATCCATTCAACTCGACACTTGTCGAAGAGAAGCGTCGAGGTGACAGATGCATCTCAAACCTTCTGTGAGGTCCTCGAGGCGCGCGCGCCGCAAGCGCAACAAACAAAAAGTAAATACAAGATTAAGAGAAACGAAACATACCGCGCAGCGCAGAGCCGCCTGCCACGACCCCCAGGGCTTTCAATGCGGCTGTCCTGAGCTTCGCCGCGCTCTTCCGTTCTGGAGCCTGTGCCGCATCAGCCGTCACACCTAGTCCTCTCACCTCGGCCGTGTGCGCAGCGTGCGTGCGTGGCTGATGTTGTGCGTGTTCGTTCGTGACATCTCGAATGGCAGGCAAGCAAACCACGCTGTCGAGCTCATTCAGCCTTGCCAAGTTGGTCGAGGAGCCACGCGTACTCGAAGGCTCTCTCGCGGAGCTTCTTGTACCGGTCGGAGGCCGAGAAGTGGCCAGCTGCCATATCCATCTTGAGCAGGACCTCATCGCCATTGGGTACGCGCTCACGCAGCACCTGTGCCCACTTCGTGGGTTCCCAGTAAGCCACGCGCGGGTCATTCAGCCCCGACACGAGCAGCATGGACGGGTAGGTGACGCCTCGGCGCACCTGCTGGATGGGCGAATAAGACAGCATGTACTGGTGGTAGCGCTCATCATTCGGATTGCCCCA
>PJAB01000214.1:0-33970 GCA_002887195.1 Chrysochromulina parva
CCCCCACCTGATTGCCTATCACAATCCCGCCCGGCAGCGTAGGGCAGCAAGCGACAGGGAACACCCTGCGGGGCCTGCGCGCGGGAGAGGCCAACCTCAGTCCTCACTAGCATAATTGAGTAGCCCGAGAGAGCGAGTACTCAGTACTTGTGTACACCGAGGGGTGCGGAGCCGTCCATTGTGACTGACGGGGGACCGCGACGATCCGACGAAACTGTGTGGGAAAATTGCCGGTCGCGCGGCGGGTGAACGCCAGAAAAATGCCACCACCTTTTGGTACCAAGACCCTCGCCCAGCTTGGGCCGTCGCCTCTCCAGCGCCGTCGCAGATATCTGGCACGCCGCGTGGCGTGGGATGTCACTCAGGGTGGGTGCGTCGCCGCGGTGTCCCTCTACATGCTCGCCAAGCAGCGGCGCACAGACTCTGTTGGCTGGAGCAGCCGAGGGCAGATGTTGGCTGCCGTCTGGGAGGAGGCCTCCGCCGACCCGCTGGAGGCCGCGTGCGCTTGCTTCACCAATTTTTTCATGATCTCCATGTGTGGCAACTCGCCGGTGGCGTGGCTTGTCGCGCTCTTCTTTGCATCAGTCGACGATCGCTCCTTTGACGAATTCATGGCTGGCGTCATCAGCCGCTGGGGCGACGTGTACGATGGGTACGCGGGATACATTCTGGGCGTCTATGCGTTCTGCTGCTTCTTGGTGCCCTATCTCGTGCATGGTGCCTTGCTGCTGCCGCTCGAGCTGTGGAGCCCAGCGATCAACGCGGCCGCGCCATACAAACTCCAGCCGCAGAAGCGCATCGACACGTCGCGCATTGCGCGCGTCGTGGGTGTGTCGATATTTGAGCTGACCACGCTCGGGCTGCCGTATGTGCTCGCGCTCACGCACATCACGGTGGCCTCGCGCGGCACCAAGGGCGTGATCGCGCTCGCTCCGCTTCCGCTCTATTCAGAGCGCGCTTGGATGTTGGTGGCCCATCTGCTCGTCAACGAGGTGCTTTTCTTCTACGTGCACTGGGCGCTGCACAAGGGCTCGCTGTACAAGCGCATCCACAAGATCCACCACGAGTTCACCGCGCCCTTTGCCCTCGCAGCGGTGCATGCGCACCCCATCGAGCTGATAGTAGCGGACTTGATCCCATTCACAGCGGGTTTCGTTGTCTTCCGGCCGCACATCTTCTTCGTGTTCATGTGGATCATCGGCGCGTGCCTGGGCACGCAGACGCACCACTCGGGCTACCGGCTGCCATGGATTGCCGGCTTCGACGAACAGCCCGACTTCCACGACTTTCACCACGGCAAATTCAACTGCTGCTACGGCAATATCGGATGGCTCGACGCTATGCATGGAACGTCCAAACCGTATTTGGATGCGCGGAAAGCCGCCGAGTCGCAATTGGACCAGGAGCAGGAGAAGTGGGAGAAGATGCGCGAGAGTATCGTCGGCGGTAAGCAGCACGGCCAGTAAATAGATGCCGCGCTCGCCGATGGAGGGCGAAGCCGGAAGCGTGCGGGGGGATCGGGCAAGATGGGATCGTTGTGCTGGGCGGGCGCGGGGGCACAATCATCGTGACCGAGGACACATGAGTCACTCTACGTTACACAACCGTGTTCGTATGTAAGTAGAGGTGGGTGTCTGTGTTAGGTCAAGACCAGGTGGTATGGCCGTAGTCCGATAGTTGCCAGTAAGTAAGTAACGTAAGTAAACGCACGTACCGGCCAGAGCCCCAACGCAACAGCGTCGCAGTCACACGGCCGCTCGATCCGGGGGCAGCGTACACGTCGGCGAGGCGAGGGGTACGGTACCCGAGCGGGATACCCCCAGGCATACAAAGCGTGTACTGTGGTATTGGTCAACAGCCAAGTGCCGGGATTGAACACTGATGAAAGCCATCAGGGGCCGGGGGGCTTCCGACATCAGTCGACGCTCGACCTCGAGGAACCGGCGCCTCCAACAGGAGCAGGAGCGAGCTTCGCCGCGCGCCGCCGCCGCCCCAGCGATCAAATCGAGGCTGAATGTGGCCCGTGAGCTCGGGTGCGTCATGTGTGCCTTCCTTCAAGCCGGGTGCGTCATGTGTGCAGGGCACGGCAGTAATCATGCGAGCGGCGATAAAGCGAAGTACAGGATGGCCTATACGTGCACAGGTGGTGTCAGCGACAAGAACGGCTCCGCGACCGCGGTGCGGTGCACTAATGTGTCATGACGCGATGGCCGCGTCGGCCACCTCCTTGGCCTTCAGCGCCAGTCGCGCTGCCCGACGCTGCTCTTTGAGCTTCTGAAGCTCGGAGGGCTCGGTGGGCTCCTCGGGGGCCTCCATTGCCTGCTCCGCTCGCTCGCGATGGATGGCCGCCTCCTGCACGGCCGCCTCGGCATCTGCAGCGAGCTTGGCCACGCGCATGGCGTCGGCGAGGGCGCCCAAGCCTGCTGCGGCCGCCTCCTCGTCACCGGCCGTGAGCACGGTGGCGCCCATGGCGCCCTCGCCATCTTCATTGTGCTGCACACTATTCTCGCCGATAGTTGGGCTACAGCCCAATTCCGCATAGATGCCCGACGCGCCGTTCTCCTCGATGACATTGCGTTCAAGGCGCCCCTTCGCGCCGCTCTCGCAACGCACGCCGTTGGTTCCGTTGTGACGCACCAGGTTCTTGGCCAGCAGCGGGTTGGCGCCCTCGACGAGTAGCACGCCTGCCGACCCGTTCTCCCGCATCTCGTTGTTCGCGACGACCAACTCCGAGGCTGCGCGCACGAGCAGCCCACAGCCCTTATTGCCATACAGATCATTGTCGCGCAGCTGGCACAAGCTCTCGCCGTCGATTTCGATGCCTGACGTGCCGTTGCCGCGCATCGTGTTCGCCGTTACGCGGCACAAAGCGCCCATGCGAATGAGCAGCCCCTGTTCGTCATTGTCGAAGATATCGTTCGCGCGCAGGTCAGAGGTGGCCTCGGCCTCGATGCACACGCCCGCGGACGCACTCTGCGAGATCTTGTTCGCTTGGAAGCGCCCTCGCCCGCCTGGATGCACATGCAGCCCGTACTGTGCGCACGTGCTGATCACATTGTCCGACACTTCTGGGTCTGCGCCTACGCCCACTACGACGCCCGTGCCCGAGCACTCGGAGATCGAGTTGCCCTTCAAATAGCCTTTCGAGTAGTCGGCGAGGTACACAGAGCCGAAGCCACCGCCCACGAGCCGGTTGTGGCGGAAGTGCACCGAGGTGCGTCCCGACTCATCGGTGAGCAATCCTGCGATCGTGACGCCGTTCTTGGGCAGCGGGACGAGCAACCCCATGGCCGCGTACAGCTTCTTCTTCCTCTCGAGCTCAAGAGCCGCCAGGCCGGAGGGCACCACCTTGGGCTTCTCGCCGCGCACCTCCACATTGTACGTGCCGCTGTGCGAGATCTCGTTCTCCACGAGCATGCCCTGTCCCTTGGCGCACACGATCACGCCGCGGCGCGTCTGGTGGTGGATGCTGTTGCGCTCCACGTGTGGCATCGCGCCTTCACGCAACACGATGCCGTCCTTGTTCTCGTAGATCTCGTTGTCCGTGATCGTGCCCTGTGCCTTGTCGCCCGCCACGTAGATGGCGGCGGTCTGCCCTCCATAGAAGCGGTTGCCCTTGATCACTGGCACACCGTCATTACCGATCGAGACGCCTACTCCAAAATTGGCATAGATGTCATTGTTCTGTAGCGTGAAGCGCGTGATCGCCGAGTCGCGGTTCGTGAAGTCGGACGTGAACGCGCCGATGCCGCCGCCGCCGTGACAGTAGACTCCGCCCATGTGCGCGCCATAGATGCGGTTCTTCTCAAAAAGTGGAGTGGCAAAGCGCTTCACCTCGACGTTCCACTCTTTGTGATTGTAGATGTCATTGTCCACAAAATGCCCCTTTCCGCACTCGTACACGAGGACGCCGCACGTCTTTCCCGAGTGAATCTTGTTGCCCTGGAGCGTCGGGTCGCCCAGGGCCCACACGCGCACGCCAGCCTTGGCATTGTGGCAGATCTCGTTGCCCTCGTACAGCCCACGTGCTTCCTTGTACACCCACAGGCCACCCAGCCGCATGTGGTGGATCTTATTGCCGCGCAGCGTTGGCTCGGCATGCTCGATGACCTCGACGCCGACCCAGTTGTGGTGAACATCATTCTCGAGCAAAAAAGGCGCCGCACCATCCTCAATGAACACGCCCGACCTGCGGTTGTTGTGGATGCGATTCCTTTGGAGTAACGGCGTCGCCTGCGAGCCTATCGCCACCCCGTGCCAGTCCGACTCGTAGATGTCATTGTCCCGCACATCCCCTTTACCCCCCGAGTGGACCCAGAGCGGCGCAATGTCCTTATGCCTCGCTCCATGCTTGGCCACTTTCTCGTGCGGGTTCTCGCGCTCGGCAGCCATCGGCTTGAGTAGCAAGTCCGCGAGCGCCTGCTTGCGGAGTTGGTTGCGCTGCACGAGCGGATCGGAAGCCTCAATGATCTGCACGCCTGCTTCCTCATTTCCCCACACCTCGTTCTCCTCAAACGTGCCTAGCCCACCGTCAAAGTAGAAGGCGCCCGCCTGCTTGCCGTTATAGATCCGGTTTCGTCGGATGAGCGGCGCCGCGCCCTTCTCGACCCCGATGCCCGCGTGCTCGTTTTCGTACACGTCGTTCTCCTCGATGGTACCGCCTGCGCCCTCGGTGCAATGGATGCCCGCATCGCGCCCATGATGCACCTTGTTGTGATGTATGTGCGGCGTGCACGCACCGCGCAGCATGATGCCCGCCTTGGTGTTTCCCTCTATGTCGTTCTCAAACACTTCGGGCATGCCGCCCTCGTCAACAAGTAGACCGCCCTGCCGCCGCCCGTGCAGCCAATTGGCCCGTACCACCGTGCGCCCGCCCGTGAGCACGACGACCCCAAAGGTGCGATTATTGTACACGTTGTTGTGTAGCACTGTGCCCAGACCCTGCTCATGTGCGAGTACGCCCGCGTCGTCACCCGAGTGAATGTCGTTGCGCTGCACGAGAGGGTCCGCCTTCTCCGTGATCAAGATCCCCGGCCCAGCGTTGCCGCGCACCTCGTTGTCTTCAATGGTCGCCTTGGCGCCGGCATACAGGTACACGCCGGCCTGCTCTGAGTGCTCGATCAGGTTGCGCAGGAGCGTCGGATGGGTCCTGGTGCCGTAGATCAGGCAGCCAGCCTTGCGATGGCTCACGATTGTGTTGTCAATGAGGACCGAGGTGCAACCTGAGCAGATAGCCATCCCGCAGTCCTGCCCCTCCTTGATCGTATTACCCTCGAAGCGCGCCGTCGAGCCCTCCGCAAGCCGCACGTTGGCTGATGCATTCGAGTACACCGTGTTGGAGCGGAAGAGGCCGCCCGCCCCCCCGAATACAAGGATACCCCCCGCTTGGGACGCGTGCATTAGGTTATTGTCCACGAGCGGCGCCGTGCCCGCGTCAGTGAGCTGCAGCTCCGTCTTCGCATGCCCGCGCAGCTCGTTGCCGCGGAGCACGCCACCGCCCTTAGCGTTCACGAGCACGCCTGCCGCCATACCATCTCGAAAGAGGTTGCCCTCTACCCACGGGCACGCGCCCGAAGTGATCAGCAAGCCGCACTTGGCGTTACCGTACACCTCGTTCCCGCGCAGCTGTGCTTCGCGCCGCGCCGCCCTCTCGGCGGCCGCGGCGCTTGCGGCCGCCGCCGCTGCCGCCAACCGATCGGCCATGCTCGCTGGCCTTTGCTGCGCCGTGGCCACTTGCGCCGTCGTGAGGCTCGGCGCACACGACGGCGCCGTCTCGACAGCTCGCACGTCGACCTCATGCGCGAGCGCCTTCTTGAGCGCTGCCTCAGGGGCTGGTTGCTTGAGCGCACCGATCTCATCCGCCGCGCCGCCTTGAGCGCTGCCTGTCGACTCCTTCGCTCGCATGGCATTGCTCGTCTCCGCGGACACCCTTTCGACCAGCAGCACACCGCCAGTGCCAGTGCCAGTGCCAGTGCCGGTTCCGTTGCCTGTGCCAGTGTACTCCTCTGTGGAGCCGGCGTGGGCGGCGCACTCGTCGGGCGCGCCGCCAGCGCGCGGCACAGTGCCCGAGATTACAATCCCAACGTCCGCACCCGCGCACACCGTGTTGCGTTCGAGCAATGGGGCACTCCCCTCAACCTTGATGCCGGGGCCTGCGCAGCCACTGATGTGGTTGTGCAGCAGCTGTGCCGCGGCGCCATCAAAGATGTAGATGCCCGGTCCATGCCCGTCGAGGATGCGGTTCGAGTGCAGCGTGGGCGACGCACCCGCGGACACTTGCAGCGCCGCCTTGCCGTTGGCCCGTAGCGTGTTGCCTTTGATCATCGCACTCGGCCCCGGCAGCATCACCAACACGCCCGCGGCGGCGCCCTCGGAAATATCGCAGTCGAGGAGCTGCAATTTGCCTGCCGCCTTGGCTGCAACTCCCGCCTTGACGCACCCACGGATCGAGCACTTGGCGATGCTTGCCTCGGCACCATCCGAGAGCTGCACGCCTACACCGCTGCCCTCGGCCACGATGCAATCCCTCATACCAAGACGACCGGATGCGCCGCCCGCCGCCTTGATGGAAACGGTTGCGAGACCAGCGCCGCCGCCGTTGCCGACAAGTTTGCAGCCGACGAGGGTTGCCGCCGCGTGCCCAACCACCAATACCGCGCTCTCAGCGCACCCTGTGAGCACGCAGCCCTCCAGGTCGAGGACGCAATTGCCGAGCACGAGCGACGCACAGCCGCCGCAAGAGCGCAAAGTGCATTGCAGCAGGGAGGAGCGAGCGCCCGTGGCCAACAACACACCCGACTGACCACAATCGTGCACAGTGCAGCCGCGCAGCGTCGGCGCGGATGAGCTTCCTCGCGCCAGCACCCCGGCAGAGTTCTTGGTGCGGGAGCGAGCACTGATCTGGCATCGCTCGACGACCGTCTTCCCACGCAGCTCGATGCCAAAGACCGGCTCGGTGGTGTCGTCGTCAATCTGGCGGATGCACATATTCGCAACGCGCTCGGCGCCGTCGGCGCACGCGATGACCGTGTGCGTGGCGCTCTCGAGCACTGTCGCCTCGCCGATGCCCTCGACCGTGACGCCAGCGCAGACCTTGAGCGTGGCGGCTTCACGAAACACGCCCGCCCCGATGACAACGGTACCGCGCACTTCGGAGGCCAAGGCCAGCGCTGCCGCGACCGTTGCGTGCTCCGACGGCACGCGGAAAATCGGGCGGCCTGTCTCGTCCATAGGCCAGGTGCTCAGCAATCGTCCATGAAAGCACACAGAACGAAACTTGCCGTAAACATACAAAATGAAGACATTCCACAGAAAATTGCTCACGTCCGCGGCCGTACGAAGGGGGGGGGCGATTCGGAAGGGGGCTGGGGACATCTGCCAGGTCAGTACATGTATGTCTTGAGTGTCGTGTGAAATCCGGGGTCACTCTTGCGTGGTGCGTGAGCACCAGTGAGGGTTGTGGGGGTAGTGGGGGAGGGACGAGGGTGAGCTTGGTCGCGTGTTTGACTTGACTTGCTGTTCATCAGAGCTACACATGCAGTCTGGTGAGTGCGCGCGCGACAACCCCGGGAGGGGCGTGGTGTCACCAAGTTGTAGTGTACGGCGAGCCTACCGCGCAACCTATACAGCTATACTGTTCCACCTGGAGGTACGCTCTAAGCTATTACAAACGACCGCGTGTCCTCCATCGCAATCCGACTCGACTGCAGCTGAGGCAGAGGCTGAACGCGATGCTCAGCAGCGTCGTCAGAAGGAAGCATGAGCCACCCGCGAGCCGCCGCCGTGCCGAGCTGGTGCCCAGGTCTCGGTACCGATCAGCTGGGTCCTCAGGCGGACAGTAGGGGTCGAGCCGACTGCACCCACTTGCCCCGTAAATCCCGCCCGAGACCGGATGCAGAGGAAGGCCGTTCTGCCCGACGATGGGAGGCGGCTCCTTGTACGTGGTAATCGCCGTAAACGTCGCGGGGCCCTCCAGCGCCTGGATGCCTAGATACCAGCGGCCACCGCGTCGCTTGTCGGGCAGCTCGCCCATGCCATACGGCACCGTGAGCGTCGAGGAGGACTTGAAGCGCGGTGTACCGATGTTGCTGGAGAAGATGCGGTACCAGTCGACGATACACCAGCCTATGCAGCTCCCGCTGACTACGTGCCTCGGCTCGACAGGGCACGAGTCGTACCGCCAGTAGATGGCCTTGAGCCGGCCAGAGGTGACGTTCATGGCCACTGAGGGTGCAACGCGCTCGTGGACGCTCGTGAACGCGTAGTACTTGTACTGGTCGCAGCACACGAAGCCGCTCAGAGAGTCGCCGAGGGCATGCGTCGCATCCTCGAGCGTCGCTGTCAGGGTGAAGTAGATCTCTGTCGCGCTGACCGTGGGATCGAGGCTCACCTTCAGATGCCACGCCTGCGCCTCGTCAA
The DNA here is from genome assembly GCA_002887195.1 of Chrysochromulina parva. NCBI lineage: Eukaryota > Haptophyta > Prymnesiales > Chrysochromulinaceae > Chrysochromulina > Chrysochromulina parva. The sequence goes on from PJAB01000214.1 coordinate 8,419, forward strand.
CGTTGCACGCCGACATGGCGATCCTCATCGGCTGGGGGTACACAACCTTCACATCGAACACGGTCGCCGTCGGCGCCGCGCCGCGCCGCAGGGTGAACGCCGTTGGGAAATTGGTCGGCGTGTTCACACGGTAGCTCGTCACCTCTGCGAGCGCGAGCGAGGAGCGCTCGGACCCTGGCATGCTCATCAGCACGTAGCTCTCGGAGCCACCCCGCTTAAGGCAGCCTCGCCTTCCAATGCCATCGGCGAGCGGCGAGCGATCAAAGTGCTGGTTGTGCATCCTCACCAAAAACGTACCCGAGTGAGCCTGCAGGTCCATGGCCGGATTGCCCCAGATCGTGAGGTAGTACGTGCCCGCCTCCGCCGGCGACGTGCACATGCGCATCAGCCAGCGCCGCCGCCAGTCCGCGTTCGCCTTGTTGAGCATGGTGGCGACGGCTTGCTTAGCAGCAATACGAGCGCGGATCTGCAGCTGTGTGGGGTAGTGCAACGAGTTCTCGAGCAGCTCGTACTCGCGCGCAAGGTCTGCAAGCTGCGCCTGGTATCCCCGATCGTCGAGCACGCCGAGCTCCGGCGCGACGTGCACGTCGAGCACGTACGTGGCGTTGGGCCCTCCAGCCAATTGGCTGGGCGGGAAGACAACATCGATGGACCAGTTGCGCTCGTGCGTGCACATGTGGTTGGCATAGCTGTTGCCATGCGGGCAGTAGCCAAAGTGCTCCGTCTCGACAAGGGTCGCGCCGCGGATACAGCTGCCCTTGCTCAGCCACGCGCGCCCGCTGAAGCCGTCCTGCCACGACTCGGGGTACGTGGTGTTGTCATAGTCCGCGCGGTCGATGGTCAGCTCCAACAAGTCGTACTCGCCCACGACGACCTCAAACGTTTGCCACTGGCCCGGCCCCACGAGCGTCCGCACCGGCACATCGGACGTGAGACGCCGCGGGATCGCGCGCACCTCGACCGTAAATGGGCAGTAGGCCCGGCAGTCGTAAAGCTGCGGCCGGATGGTCATGTCAGCCGTGCACGCTCCCTGCGGGAAAGCGAAGCCCGAGAGGCACTGCACGCCAATGTACAGCGCCCGTAGAAGTGGACGCTTCGTGCAATCGGCATTCAGCACGCCCGCGCCGTTGTTGCCAAAGCCCCACGTCAACCGATGGCGACGTGTCTCGACGTCCCAGTCGTTACCGCCTGAAAGCGTGACTGAGACTTTCTCGTTCGGGTTCAACATGTTTAGAAACGTGCCCGGGTTTGTCAAGTCGGGCAGAGGTCGAGTCCAGTCCAAGTAGCTCGACGTCGCCGCATCCCAGCTCGCATTGATGTACAGCGACTCGTATAGCGTGAAGCGTACCGTGCTGTTGGAATCATAGTTGAGTGCCACGCCCTGCTCGTAGTCGGGGTGTACGTGCGTGTCGAACGTGATTTGAAAGGAGAAGTCCTCCATCGTATTGCCCACGCCCAAGTCCGTGACCTCGGCATTCACCTCGTAGAGCATGAAGTGCCCATGCTGCACAGCGTCGTGGCGTGGTGTCCAACTTTGCAGAGGTTGTGCCTGAAAGTATTCGTTGCCACGGACGCGGGTGTAGGGATCGTGCATCAAACTTTCGAAAGGTCCAGTTCCCGCTTCGAAACTGATGAAGTCGAACAACTCGTCGTTCAAATTCGGGTATATTAACGCGGAAGTCTCGTCCAACTCCACCGTCAGCGCGTCGTAGACGAGATTCCGAGTCACAGGCTCCTCCCACCCCTCGCCCCAGTATGCTGACATATTCAAATACTGCGGGCAAAGGCCCTGCAACGTGCAGTTCTGAGCGACTGCGGCGGACGGAAGCAGCAGCCATGCCAGCCAAATTGGACTGTGCGCGTTCCTCGCCAGGGAGCGCCGCATGTTATGTTGCGAGGAATTCGTCACTTCGGTGTGAACGAGCGTCCGAGAAATCTCCCAACACGCAAGCAAGCAAAGCAACATCAAAGACGTTTCCAGTTCAGCACGCATTCTAAGAAACGCTCGTTGCGGCGCTCCGCACAGAAAAGCTAATCAGTAAGTTGAAAAATTCCGCATTATTGATAGACGAGATTCAACAGCTGCAGAGATTACCGCGATTCCACACGTGGCAGAAACATGTTAGCACGGGTTGTGTCGGCCACACCTCCGTCCTAGCAACAGGCCCTCGTGCTTGACCGGGCGCGCGCGCGCGCGCCGCCGCCGCCGCCCGCCCGCGTTGTGTTGAACAGCAATAGCAGCAGAATTCCGCAGCAGCAGCAGTTATAGAATTCCGCATTATTAAAATAGATGAGAAATTCCGATGAGCTCAAGTAGACAGATATGACCGCGATTCCACGTGGCAGAAGTGTGCAGGTCCTCGGCGCAAACATGTTCAGCGCAACATCGCGTGTCTTCTCCAAGGCGGGCGTGCGCTCGTTCTCGACCGCCGCCTCGGCGGCTCGCCCCCGTGCCCTCGTCGGCGCCGCGGCCGCTGCCGTCGGTATCGCCGCGGGCTACACCGGCTACGCCAACGAGTGCCTCAAGATTGAGATCGACGATGCGACGGCCAAGAAACTGCTCGCCGCTCTGTCGACGGCCGCGCCCGCGGCCAAGGGCCCGCGTTACAACGAGCTCATGCCGTCGCCGGCTGACCCGGCCGCCAAGGTCTGCGTCGTCGAGTTCAACATCCCCGGTGCCAAGAACGGTGGCACGGACAAAGGCCCGAACGGCCATCGCATTGACTCGCTCCCGATCGCGAACGGCGTGATCAAGGCGGGTGGGGCGTGCGAGATTATCAAGTACTACGACACCAAGCACGCCGAGTTTGCCAAGCTCGTCATGTCGATGAAGTACGATGCGCTCATTGTGCGCATCAACCCGGGCCAGCTCTCGCAGAAGACCCTCCCCGGCACCCAGGAGCGCTTCGACACGCTCATGAACGAATTCATCTCCAAGGGTGGCATCGTATGGTCGTCGCCCGATGTGCAGACCAAGATGGGCGCCAAGGATGCGCTTGTCAAGATCGCCAACATGGGCTGCGGCCTGCGCGACACCCTCGCCTACTATACTGCGGAGGAACTCATCACGGGCTTCAAGAAGACGTGCGCCTTCCAGCCGCGCGTGATCAAGCAGAACCGCGGCTCCGCGGGCGAGGGCATCTGGCTGTGCTGGCTGTGCTCGGGCAAGTACTGCAAGACGTACGGCGAGAAATCGCTCACGGACGGCGAGTACCTCAAGCTGATGGAGATGAACGACAACCACATCGAGTACCACACCGTCGGCGAGTTCCTCGAGTTCTGCATCAACGGCCCCGACAACAAGGCGAAGGCCGGTACGCTGCGCCCGATCGGTCGCGCCGCGCGCGGGGCAGCAAGGCGGGCTGCAGCTACAGCCAGCCCGCTCGGCGCCAACTCCCCCTCCCCCTACCCCTCTGGGGGTTCCCCCCCCTCCCCCTTGCAAGTCCGCCCACATGCCCTCTCTCCGTTTTCCCCACTCACCTTCCTGCGCTCATAATGCGTGATTGATGTGCCATTGGTGGACGTGGACGCAGGCAACTGGTCTTCGGTCTTCCCGGGCAAGTACCTGGATGGCGGCAAGGCGGCCGGCGGTCAGCTCGTCGACCAGCGCCTGCTCCCGCGCATCTCCGAGGGCGAGGTGCGTATCCTGATGGCGGGCGACACGTGCCAGAAGATCATCCACAAGAAGCCGACGGGCGGCGGCCTCTCGGCCGTTGGCGGCAACTCGGAGTACACGTACTACGAGCCGTCCGATCCCAAGTACTCTGACCTCCTTAGCAAGCTCATGAAGGACATCCCGCAGCTCATGAAGGTGCTCGACCTCGACGGCCAGCCCCTTCCGTTGATCTGGACTGCGGACTACATCCCCAAGGATCCCGAGTTCGCGCGCACGGATGGCGTGGACACCGAGTACGTCGTTGGTGAGTTCAACTGCTCGTGCGTCGGCATCTCGCCCTTCCAGGCCGTGTGCGGCGGCGAGAAGACCCTCGCAGATGTGCCCGATGCGGACTACTATGACGCGTCCGAGCTCACTGACCTCATGGGTGTGAAGGCTATCGCCATGATCAAGGCGCACAAGGCCAAGTAAGCTCGCGGCCTGAGGACGAAGCAGGGTATCTTCGTGAGATCGTGCCCCTCGGAAGTTTGAGACGGGGAGCCAGAACGATAAGATGGACGTCGTACTGGCTAGGGGTTGGGCCGGCGACACAGGGAGAGAGCGTGCTGGTGAGGCCTTCAAAGCATGCTTCAAGGCCCGGCCGCTGGCCGGTCTGTGCATCGATGAGCTGCGCGCGACTTTCCTGCCTGGGTTCGCTGCGATACCCATTGGTATCGCATGATTCTATTCGCGAGGTGATATCGTCGCATTAATATTTTATGTTTATACATTAATCATTATACGCGGCCGACATACCGTACGATAAAATAAATGTGACCTCACCGCTCACGCCGCGCCACGCCTATCGAAATTTTGGGTTATCTGCGTTGCCGTTCTTCCCGTTGGATCGCGTCCCGTCCCCGAATGGTCAGTGGAGTCTGGAGGAGCGAGAGAACGCGTTCGGTATTATTTTAGTTATTAAGTACGTATAGAAATAGTGGAAAAAAGCGAGATCGGGAGTAAAAACAAATAACGGACGTTTAACAATCACGTCCAAAATGTAAGTCACCCGCGGCGAACCGCAAGCAGCCGAGCGCAGGGCGTCCTAACTCTCAAAGTAATATCGAGACTAACGTATTAGACCGACTCTCCGGGGTTCTGTCGGCGGTATCGCGGCCGCTATCTAGATTCTGGAGCGTGAAGCTCGGAGCTAAACGGGAGAATGTACGACGCACCGCATTTGAGCATGGCGTGCTTCCAGCATGGGCAATCGAGCGTGCGGAGAGCTTCTCCCGCCGAGGCACACGTCGTGCACGATCTGATTCTCAAGGGTCAGTGGATCCGTGCGGCTCATCTGCCGCCATCACGAAGCGGCGCTGCGCGCTTCTACGGCACTGTGACGAGTACCATGCCGCTGTTGGCGCCGATCGTCCAGCTACGCACCTTGGAGCACGCGCCATCCCAAGGGTCGGTGTACGCGCCGCCTATGGGCACGGCGCGATCCAGGGTCGCACTGGGGTTGTAAAGCACGACGCCGCGCTCGAACCGGCGCAAGTACGTCGAATGTCCCTTGACCTGGTAGTGCTCCAGCAGCGTCTCTGTGTGGTTCGGCATCCCGAGATCCAGGTAGAAGACTGGATGGATCCACGGCTGGACCGTGCCGCCGCCGTCGCTAAAGGCGCGTGCGAACGGGTGTATGCCGAGCGTGAGCGCATTGTTGCGCCCGACGGCGAGCAAGAAGCTCGCGTAGCCAGCGAGCACCCACCGATGAAGCTCATCCGGTGGTAGGTACTCCTGGCCGACCGTCTTCCAGCCCGCCTGGCCGAGCTTGGCGAGGGCGTGCAGCCCGCGCTGCGCCGCGTGTGCAAAGATGCGCACGTTCGCGTGCCAAAAGTGCGTCTGAGGATGGTCCAGCTGCGCATTGCAGTATTCGCGCGACACTTCCTTTCCCGTGGGCCAGTTCGCGCACTTGTGGCCCACCTCGATGAAGCCGTAGAACGACTCCATGTTGAAGCCGTCGAGGGCGCCATGGGGGCGACTCATCATATCGCGAGTGCCACGCACCTTATAGAAGATCACATTCTCGGTCGCATTGGGCGCAAACGGCGCGAGCTCGGTAGGGTCGTCCTTGGAGCTCAACGAGACCGCTTGCTTGTACAGCGTGCGCACTTGCATCGCCTCGTGGCCCGTCCAGTAAAAGGAGTGCTTGAGCCCGTTCCCGTACACGAGGGGGCGGCGACCGAGCATCTTATGGATCGCGGCGATGGCGGCCGAGGTGCGGCTCGCCTGCGCGTTGATCATCGCCGAGAAGCGGCACAACTTGAACTTGTACACGGCCATCTCGCGCGACAGCTTCGCGTTCTCGTCGTTCTTCGCGGGCTCAGGACCCTCGAGATTGGCCGCGGTAATCTCGCTCAGGCATGGTTCAGGGGCGTCATCCGTGGGGTAGCGCAGGTCATAGCTGCCCAGTAACAGCCCAGTGCCCGTCTTGGCGCCATACACGTTCGGTCCCATGTTGTCGAGCCACGTGCCGTCGGCGCCCACGGCGAGCGCGTGCTCGAGATGGCGCTCAATGCATGCCGCGGCCGCCTTGTCGGTGTAATCGAGTGCGTACTGGACGGGGGTCTCACACGTAGCCTCCGTCGCCGAGGCGTCCAGGTGCGTAGGCGCGAGCGCGTGCGCCCCTTGCTCGTGCGAGGCAGCGCTCCTGGTGGACCGCTGCACTGTGACACGGCACGCGGCGTCGCCGCGCGAGTCCTTGGCTGTGCTCACGTTGAGCACAGTCATCACCTCATCACCCACACGCAGCAGAGATTGGAAGTAGTAAGTGTTGCGCTCCGCCTTCGACCAGCCCGCCGCGGGCTTTTCGGCAACGTCGACGTGGCACACAGACGCGCCGTGCCGAACGGCCGTTGGATGCGAAGGCACCACCACACACGCCGGCAAGCGAGCGACTACGCGCCCGGACATAAGCAGTTTGGGCTTGCGCAGCAGCAGCACGCTCACATCGGCAGACACGGGCGTGTCGAGTGTGCCCGCCTCGTGCCAGCTCAGCGCCGAGCCGCCCTCACGCCCCACCTTTTCGAGCTCGCGATACGAGGTGCACGAGTCGACGCCGTTCGGATTGGAGCCACGCGGATTTGAGTAGAGGACCACCTGTGGGGAAAGCGCGTCGTGGTGAGCACTTGCATGCAAGGCAGGATTGGAGCCACGCGGATTTGAGTAGAGGGCCACCTGTGGCCGCCTGACGCCCAGCTTGCGGCTCTCCTGACGAATCTTGCGCAGCACGGCCGGCAGCTCAAACTCTTCCTCGAGCAGCTTGTCTTCATACGGCACAGAAGCGTACCAGACCTCGTCGCCGCTGCTTACCTGGCCGCGCAGCTTGTACGTGCCCGTGCTCGGCTCTGGCTGCGAGCCGATGACGCAGATCATCGAGAGCGAGCCTAGCACCGACGGAGAGATCAGCATGGCCGCGAGCCGGTTGCGGTGGATCTGCGCGAAGAGAGGGTAGAGCGGCCGCTCAAGCATCAGCGTCCTTTCGACCTTTGGGCATCGGAGTTTGCCTGTCTCGACTGTGCCTTGGATGCGCTTGCGCGCAGCCTTGACGGCTGCTTCGAAGCTCACGTTACGGATCACTTTGGGCGGCGGTGCGAGCTTGGGCAGCGACGTGCCGTTGCGGACGATCTTCTCGCGAATCCGCGCGACGCCGCGACTCACATTCGACCTCTCCGACGCGTTCGGCTTGATCCACTCGCCGACCTGTTTGGCCTTCCGGCGCGCCTTTGCAGCGACCGCCTTCGCCTTGCGAGTGGACCAAGTCCAGTTACCCCCCCTGATGTCACGTAGTGTGTCCTTGAGTGCATCGAGGTTGCGCACCACTTTGAGCGACGAGCTTACGCGTGCTGAGAGGACGTCCTGACTTCTTTTTCCCAAGCCCACCTTGGAATAGATCTCATTGATGCACTCGGTCGCATTGTTGACACATGCCTCGAAAGTCCGGATGAAGATCGGTCTGAAACTGCGCGCGAGCGTTTGCAGCCGCAGTGCCTCGATGACAAAGAAGCCCGCATCCTTGAGGTTGACGTCCAATAAATCCTCTTTCTTCTTCGGCGCCTTGGGGCACAGCGACTCGTTCTTCTCGAAGCAGTGCCAGGCCGCACCGACGCCTGGCACCGCGTCGAGCTCCTTTTGGCGGCCGCGTTGTATGGAGAGGTATTGGGCGATGGGCTCGCGATAGAGATAGATGATCTTCGCACCGAGCTTCTCAAAGACCGCCTTGGCGTCGATCGAGTGCCACTCATCGTCGATCTGGCCGTTGAGCACGTACCGGCGAAGGTACGGGTAGTCGTCGGGAATCTGGAGTCCCACCTCAAAATCCTTGGGGCGCTCGAGCCAGCCGAGAAAGAACTTGAGGAAGAGTACCCTCTGCTTGAACTCGCACCGGCACGGGAGCTCGGGCGCCGTCGTGGGCAAGCGCATCTGGCGCCGCAGGTACCCCTCGAAGATCTCGGTCGCGTTCAGATTCTTGCCCCACGCATACCACGCCTTCTCATACGCGGACGCTGTGGGCAGGCCCGTGCTCGGTGTGACGGAGGTGCCGCGCGAGGCCGCGAGCACATAGCGCCACTGGCACATGAGCCTCAAGTCGCACGACTCGTTCTTGGGGCCGACGATGTGCCATGAGAGGCACGGGATCTGCGTGCGGTTGTCGCAATCCACGTCGTAAGGCATGAGCGACTCTGGGTGTGGCGCGGTCCGGTCATCGATGGATCCGCAGACGACGCCCGAGTCGTCTGCCATCACTTTGGCGAGCCACTCTGTTCCTGTGCGTGGGCCCGAGAGCAGCACAAGCAGCTGCATCGGCTGAGGGTCGCCTGTGACATCCTGTGACTGTGAATTCTTCTGCGGCAGCCCAGTCACGTTCTGGCCCCAGTACCCCATCGCACGCACATATTCGGCGAAAGGGTTGCTGCCCCAGGGCTTTCGCTCGCCGTTATAGTGAAGCACGGGCGCCCTCGCGATCACGTCGAGCGTCACGCCTGCCACCTCCATCTCAGCAGGCGGCACGTAGCCGAGGCCATCGAGTACGTACCAGCCTGTGCGCTTGTAGCATTCGATGCGGTTCTGGTAGATGAGGAAGGGCACGCCCAGGCCGTAGACGAGAGAGTCTCCGCGAAGGATTTTTCGTGCGAGTACCTGGCTCGCCATCGCCTGGTAGATCAACGTAAGGTTCGCCTCGCGCTGCGCCTTGAGGCTCATCAGGTTGAACCCGAAATTCCACTCGAAGAACTTCGGGTCGTACTTGATCGGAGCCTGGCCCGAAGCCTGGTTACCCGAGACCTCTCCTAGAAGCTGCTCGACCTGGCGCCAGCCCTCAGGCGTATACACTGCCTGCGAGAAGAAATGGTCATACACGGAGGTGCTCACGTCGAAGTCGCACTCAGTCGCACTCAGTCGCACTCAGTCGCACTCAGTCGCAATCAGTCGCAAATCAGTCGCAATCAGTCGCAATCACTCGCAATCATTCGCAATCAGTCGCAATTGCCTGCGAGAAGAAATGGTCGTACACTGAGGTGCCCACGTCGAAGCGCTGGCAGCCCGCGTTCCACAGGTTGACGTCGCAGTTGGCCGTGAAGACGACACCCGGCGGGACAGGTGCGTTGTAGAGTTTGGCCGAGTCCTGCTGGATGACGACGTCATCGTCGACGAAGAGGATGCGCTCCTGCTTCTTGAGGATGGGGAACTCGGGCAGATAGAAGCGCAAGTGGTTGGCGCACGAGGCATGCTTTGGGTCCTTATCCCAGACCGCCGCACCGAGCACCGTCTGCCCCTTGACCTTGCCGAGCGTGTCGCGCCCGGGCCCGTCGCAGATCGAATCGGGGAAATAGCCGGCACTGCGCAGATACTCGAGTGAGTCGGCGAGATTCATCTGCAGAATGGTGCACGAGAGGAACTTCGACGCGATCGGCACGTAGGTGGGCGTCACCTGCATGAGCACGAGCACGTACAGCGGCGTCGGGTGGCGGCACAGGCTCGTCACCGTCACCATGCCACTCTTGACCAGCCGATCGCTGAAAATGACGGCAACGGGAGGCGGGCGTCCTTGAGTGTCCATTCCAAACCACTTGCATGCCGGATGGTTCTTCGTGACATTGTACGCGTAGCCTTTCGTCCAGCCGTTGAATGTGGGCGTGCTGAAGTCGGTCCTCCTCAGCTCACCCTCCTCGCCGAAGCCACACCATTCGACAATCTTCTGTTTCTCCTTCTTCGGCGCCATCTTCTCCGTCGCGGAGAAGTGGTAGAGGTCTTCGTTTGACCGCGAGTGGCGCTTGAGCTTCTGGTCGTGCGGAAGGCCGTCGGAGAAGTCGCTCGCGCGCATGACGCTCTCGGTACGGTGCAGCAGGTTCAGGAAGATGCTACCATACGATGCCACACTGAATAGGAAGCAGGCCTGGAAGCGGTTCGCGAAGGTCGCCGCCGTGAGCAGGGCGGCACAGCACCAGCACAGCCGCGAGCTGCGCACTGTGGATGCGCTGCGACTCCTGTCTTTGTCGCTGCCTATCTCCCTGCGCACCTTCTCCAGTCGGCCCATTGTCTGTGGTCGGTCGGAAAACGAGAGCCGAAGAACGCAGAAGTGGAAGATGAAAATGAGGTTACCGGCACATGTAAAAAGACACCGGGGGGAGCCGGTAAAAAGACACCGGGGGGAGCCGGGACACACGGGACAGAGCCGGTAAAAGGACACCGGGGAAAGTCAAGAAGTCAAAGTCAAGTCAAGGATGCAAGCAAGTGTATCACGCTGACGGTTTGGCGGTGTGTGTGGACACGGGCTTGTCTTTGTTCACGCTCCGAAAATAGATGCCGACGCTCTTGGAGGAGCTTGTCGAGGGCGCGGGCCCGCTGCCGCGCCTCGGCGACAAGGTCGTGTGCCACTACTCGGGCTTCATCGCATCGTCCAACAAGAAGTTCGACTGCTCACGCGATCGCGGCCACGCGATGACCTTTCCAGTCGGCGTCGGTAAGGTCATCGACGGCTGGGACGCAGCTATCCGCGAGATGGCCAAGGGTTCGCGACGTCGCGTGCTGATTCCTGCCGCCGAGGCATACGGCGCACGCGGACAGCCGCCGCAAATCCCGCCGAATGCCGACCTCATTTTTGATATCGAGCTACTCGACATCAACGAAACACTGGTGAGTGAGGGCATGAGGATCCGGCGCGAAGAGGCGGCACGCGCCGACAAGTTCATCAGGGAGCAGGACGCGCTGCGTGCGGCGGAGGCGGCGCGCCACCAGCAGCAGCCGGCACCCTCTCGGAGCAGCGAGAGCGGGAGCTCCAGCCGGAGCTCGAGTGACGAGAGCGACAGCTCGAGCGTCGACTCCGAGGTCGAGCAGCGGCGCGAGAAGAAGCGCAAGCGAAACAAGGAGGAGCGCAAGGCGCGCAAGCACGCGAAGCACTCGACCAGTAAGGAAAAGAAGGAGAAGAAGGAGAAGAAGGAGAAGAAGGAGAAGAAGGAGAAGAAGGAGAAGAGGAGCGGTCGCGACAAGAAGGGCAAGCAGCGCATCGAGAAGAAGGAGAAGAAGGAGAAGAAGCACAAGCGCGAGCGGCACGCGCCGCCGGGGCCGGTGGTGGCGCATGCGGCGCCTAAGTGGGGTACCTTCGGCATCATCCGGGAGAGTGACTTGCACGAGAAACAGGAGGAGTTCCTCGCCTGGCTGAGCGAGGTCAAGGGCGTGCCGCAGGCCAGCTGCGGCCGTCGTGAGCTGCAGGAGCACTTTGCTGGTTTCGTCGAGGACTACAACACGGCCACGATGCCCTCAGAAAAGTACTATGACATGCGCAAGTGGTACTACCAGGAGCAGGCGCGGCTGCAGCGGGAGGGCAGCCACGCGGGTGACAATGAGGTCGTTCGTACCACCTTTGACGACGAGGCGGAACGAAAGGCAGAATTGCAAAGCGAGCGCGCCAAACGTGAGCACGCGCTCACCGCGCTGATTGCCAAGTCGATGCACGACTCGAGCAGTCTCGTGGCCGACATGCGCGAGCAAGAGGCCAAACGACTCAAGGCGCAAGACGCATATCGGCTGGGCGACGCCTCGACTGCGCGCGACCTGGTGCAAAAACTAGACCCCAAGTACGTTTCAGCCGAGGAGCTTCGGGCCACTTTTGGGGGGCCGGCCAAGGGGCCTTCGAAGAGCAGGCCGCCACAGAAGCAGTAGTGCGGCATTGTAGTGGATGGCTCCCTGCACTATTTGGCTGCGGCGCTTTGAGGGCTCGGCCCCGCGCTTACCCGCGCTGGGTCGGGGCGGACGCGGCGATGGGGCGCGAAGGTTTGGCGGGCGTCCCAGCCTTCGCCATGTCACCTTCGCCCACCGACTCCACCGGTTGACGTTTCCGATTTGCGAGATTATTTTGCGAGATAAATGCGTCCTATGTTACGTGTCTCGTGACTACACGAGAACGGCGCCCGGCTGTTCTGTCTCGGCTTTTTGCAGCTCTTCCTGCAGTTTGAGCAGCTGCATGCTGTCCGGCTCGAGCTTCAAACCGGCGCGACAGGCCTTGAAGGCTTTCTCGATGTTGCCCATACCCTGATGACCAAGAGCAAGCCGATAGTAGGCCTTGACGTACGTATCGTCCAGGTACGTTGCCTCAGCTGCGTCCGAGACAGCGTCCGCGAAGCGGCCGAGTTTGAGCGCGCACGCTGCCCGGTTGCAAACAACCTCGGCCGGCTTGTCGGGCTGGCATTCGAGCAGCCTGTCAAAATGGCGTTCGGCCTCCGCATAATTCCCAGCCGCAAAGGCTGCTTTACCTGCGGCCGTGTACTCTGCAATGGCTTTGTCGCGCGCTGCCATGCGCGCCTCTTCCAACACTTTCTTCTCCGCCTCGTCCCTCTTGGCAGCGGCGATCTTGGCCTGGATCGCTTCGCTGTCGAGGCTCTTGAGCTGATTGAGCCGATCCGTCATAGATTCGCTCGGCGCCTCTGGCGATGGCGGGTCCATCTGAAGCACCTGAAGCGGGGAGGCCGCGTTGTGGACGAGCTCGTGACCGCTTTTTTCGCGACTTCCGTTGTCTGGACCTCCATGTTTCCAAAAAAACACTGTGCCTGTGAATTTGGCGTGGAAAATTCATGACTCGCGTTGGCGCTCCTGCTGGCACTTCACGCGGCGGTCGCGCGCGACTTTTGCGGCTGCATGTACGGGTCGGCGAGGAGTTCGCGCACGCTGCCCCGCTCCTCGCGCTTGGAAGCGAGCGTGCGGCGCAAGAAGGCCTGCGCCTCGGCCGAGATCTTGCTCGGGAAGTCGAGCTGTCCGGTCTCCTCGCGGATGGCGTGCGGCTTCATCTGTAGAATCTGCTGTTGCGAGGCGGTGCGGAAGAAAGGCTTGAGCGGATGGAAGAGCATCACGAAGTGGACCACGCCCGCAGAGAAGACGTCTACCTTGGGGCAAACGCGCGACGCGTCGCCCTCGTAGCACTCGGGCGGCAGGTATCCGTGCGTGCCGCTCCCGTACGAGGTGAGCTCTATCGAGCCGTGAGTGGGCGCGCCAGAGCCGCCCGCGGCCGGCGCCATGACCTTGGACAGTCCAAAGTCAGACAGTTTCACCTCACCGTCGTGGAAGAGGATGTTGGCGGGCTTGAGGTCATAATGGATGATGGGCTCGCGCCGCGTGTGAAGGTAGTGCAGCCCTGTGAGGATTTGGTGCATGATGGCCTTGGCGTCCTTCTCGGGCAGCGGCCCGTGCTTGCGCAGCAGCTCGGCGAGGGAGCCGCCATTGCAATACTGCATCACCGACACCAACGCATTCGCATTCAGCTCGAAGACGGCGAAGGTCTGCACGATGCGCCGGTGGCGCGCGTCGACGGTGATGTCGATCTCGCGCTCCACGTGGCGCACGAAGGCCTCCTTGCGCTGCGCGCCCCACTCTTGCGCGATGTGGTGCAGCTTGCACGCCGTGTAGCAGTGCGTCTTCAGGTCGTACACCTTGAACACCGACGAAAAGCCGCCGCGGGCGATCAGGTCGAGGAAGACGAACCGGTGGCACGAGGCGGCCGCGAGCGCCGCCGCGTTCGCGCCGCCGCCCGCGTGCGGCAGTTGCGAGTGGCCGCCGCCGCTCGCCCCGGGCTCGAAGACGCCGCTCGCATCCTTCGGGAGGGAGGGGCAGTCTCGCATCTCCGGATCGAGCTCATCGAGATCGCGCATCAGCTGGAGCTCGTGGAAGTGCTCGTCCGCCTCGCGCTCGAGCTGCCGCCGCTCTGCCTGCAGCTCCTTCAGCTCCTTGGCCAGGAGCGAGCCGCGCAGGTTGAGCGCCTCCTCGAGGTCGGCCAGCTCAAGCGCCTCCGCCGCGCTGCCCTCGGCCGCGCTGCCGCCAGCGCTAGGGCCTCCATTACCGATCGGGGCCGGGCCGCCGCCCTCGCTGGTGCCAGCACCGCCGCCGCAAGCTGGCTTGGTGCCGCGTCGTCGGCGCAGTGCCTTGCGGTCCTCCTCGAGCTGCGCCCAGCGCGCCTTGCGGTCCTCCTCTCGCTCATTGAGGGACATCATCGCGGTGCCCGGCTGCTGCTCCCACTCGGAGCTGAACCCACGGCTCACGAGCTTGAGACGACCCAGGCGCACCGACTCGCGTGCCAGCCGCTCGCGCGCCTCGGCACGGCTGCGGAAGCAGCGCTCGCGCAGCGCGGCCCGGAGCGCCTCGCGCCCGCGGCTCAGCCTCTCCCGCTCAGCCTCCTGGGTGGTCCGTACTTCGGCGAGCTCCTCGCGCATGCCTGCGACGACGGCGCGCTCCGCCTCGAGCTCATTACGAGCCTGCGCCACCTCCAAGTCGAGCTCAGCCTGCGCGCGCGCCGCGGCCTCGGCGCGCGTGCGCTGCTCGCTCAGCGCGCGCTGGCACTCGGCCAGCTCACGCGTGCGCGCCTCCAGTTGCCGCTGCATCTCGAGCAGCTCTGCAGAGGCTGCTGGCGGGGGTACTGGCGTCGGAGAGGCGGCAGCGGTAGTGGCGGCGGCAGTCGCAGTTGACACTGTCAGCGATGGCGGTGCGGCCGCTTCGCGGCGCGCGCTCGGCGCCTTGGGACCCACGGCGGACGAAGGAGGTGCAGCGGTAAATGGAGCGGGCGCATGGGCGGCGGGCGCGGAGGACGTGGCTGCCGCCGTAGCGGACGAGGGTGTTGCGGCTAGCGCACTCTTGGGGCGGAAAAAGTCTTGGATGCGTTGGCCGTGCTCGCTCGCAGGCGCCGGCGCGGCTGCTGGCGCCGGCGCTCGTCCCTTGGGTGAGACTGTTGCCACTCCAGATCCGAAGGCGGCGGCGGACGATGGGTTGAAAGCCGGAGTGGTGTTGCCGTCATCGATGGGCGTCGTCACGTCACGCTTCCGCTTGCCGGCGGAGCCGCTGGGCGACCTGCTCGTCGACGCCCCGGCACCGGGCGACATCGCGTGCGCCGCGGCATGCGCCTCCTCTGCCGCTGACGAGAGTTCCGCACGTCCTGGGTAGGAACGCTCGGTGAAGCCGATGGAGAATTCCTGCGGGGTTCCCGGCGCGCCGAATCCGTGCGCGGTCATGCTCATGCGCGACTCCAATATGGCGAGTTTGCCTTCCAAGCCCGACGAGGTCATGAGGTCAGCAAAGCGGGCGGCGGCGGCGTGTCAAAGCAATATCGCACTTTTTCGCGTCTTTCGCGCGCACGCGTGGCGTGGCGTATGCTTGGACAACACATGACGTCGACAAAAAGCGAGCAGGTACCTCCCAGCCTTGCGTGCGCTGTACCAGCAAACTGTTTGCACGCGTGGAACCGCATTACTTTGTACCTGACTCCGCCCGCCGTAGACCGTAGTGGCTAGTGCGTAGATCCCAAGGCTAGCTCGGATGGTAGAACCTACGCGAGCGACAACGCGGCGAACGCGCGCGCGCGGGGAGGGTCCGAGCTGCAGTCGCGCAAAGAGCCCATGAGAGACCCGATGAGAGAGCCACACACTCAGAGCGTCGACCGGTAGCCGGAGTCCGGTTTAGGGGTCTCCCAGCTCCGGGTCGGCGCCTGGGGCCCGTGCGCCGTGGGGACCGCCACCGCCCACACCCGCGCCGACCGCACACGCCATCGGCATACATCACATGATACTTCGCATGCTCAAATGCAACAATAGTACGCCATAAAGTATGCGTGAACGTACTTCTCTGCATCCACTGAGAGATACTCCGCATGCTCACATGCAAGACCATGTAATATGCCGTGTAACGCGGATGCGCCACACGTGATAGGTGCTCAACTGCGTTCAGCTCGGATACATGCCGACGATGACTAGCCGTAAGTCAGACGTAAGTCAGTTTCCACGTGCGGGGGCGGATCGCCTGCCAGTGCCCCTGATGCCAAAAGTGCGGCATGCCATTTCGCCCGAGCTGCGGCCCACTCGGGGTCCTGCGGCTCAAATGTTGCCTGGCACGCTGTCGGTGTCCGCTCGAAGGTACCATGATTCCGTGAAGGCTTCAATGGCTTCGTGGGGCTCGCCATGATCGGCGTGGCCTCATAGGACCGTCGTTTCGAGCGGAACCGAACCGCTGCCAATATGATACACGCGCATAGCAGCATGAGCACCACGGTGAACACGGTGCCGACAATCAAACGAGAGTCATCGGCAGTATTGCCAATAGACCTGGCGATCATCTCGAGCGTCGCAGCTGCCTCGAGCGAGACGGTCGTGAGCGCCTCCGTGTCCGGCGGCGTCTCCTTGTCAGGCTGGGAAGCAGGCGGTGGGACGGATGCGCCCATCAAAAGCGCCGTATGAAGCGCTCATTTGCCGAAACGTCCAGAAAGGCGCATTCATCTCGAAGTGTCGAGGCGTGATTCGCCACGCGGAGCTTTCGCGACTCGAGCGAGCCTCGTGTCGTTTGGAGCTCAACTTGCTGTGAAGAGCTGAAGACCTTGTGGATTGCATATGGCGGCCGTGGTCATCCACTCAGCAACGAAAGCCGCCTCATCCACGACACATGAGCGCCGCTTTGGACGAAATCTCCCTTCGGTCACTTTGGCCGTGGTCATCATCACAACCGTCACGGCGCAGCCATCCGGCTACGGTGAGCGTCTCCTCCCCGCGCCAAAATGCCTCACCAGCCGGTCGACAGTGAGCGGCGTTGGGCGGATGCAGTTCTGTTTAGATGTCGAGGGTCCAGCTACCACTGGACAGAAAGTCGTCATCAGCGTTGCCACTCCCAGACCAACCGATATCGTGCTGTTCGGCGAGCGCGCCTTGCCCATCTCCTCGGCTGACCAGTCCTCCAGCAGCAGCAGCATCATCGGTCCCATCATTGAGGTCAAGCCATTCGAGCAGAGCTGCGAGACGTGCGACTTCTGCCCCTGCCTCGGGCCAGGCTGCGGTACGCGATGCGAGTGCTCGTGCAACGTCATGTGCCGGCTTCGCCGAGAAGCCACGTGCTCACACACCGCGGGTGTGCTCACGCCTGGTCGATGGTTCGTGTCCGTCGATGCGCCCGGCGCCTTCACCCTCGAAGCAACTCTCGTCGGCGCGCTCGTCCTCTCGCCAGGTGCGCCGGTGCTCCGGCGCACCGTCTTCGCCGCCGGCGCGCCAGCGGGCACCAGCGCCTTCGCTTCAAGCACCAGTGAGGGAGTCGCTTTCGCTGACTACTTCTACTACGACCCCAAAGCGCACGAGAGCCTGCGCGTGCAGATCGACCTGCTGCGCAGCGGGCCGGGCGGTGGCTTCATCGACGTGTACTTTCGCTTCGGTGAGTGGCCGACGGTCCTGCAGCATGATGCGGCCATGCGCTGCGACAGTGCGACAAACCCGTCGGCCATGTTCATGCTACAACACGATCGGCTATTCAACGAGCGCCTGAATATTCTCGTCCTAGGGCGCGGCAACTCGTGGGCGCAGTACGAGATCTCGGCGAGGGCGGCCGCGTCGCTGCCCTTTCTCCTCGCGATCGGCCTCGTTGTCCTCGTCGTCCTTGTCGCGCTCATCGCTCTAGGAAGGATCCTCGTGCATCAGCGGAGGGTGCGTGCAGCGGCCACCGCTGCAGAGGCCAAGCCCATCGCAGGGCTGCGCGGCACGAGCCAACTTGGCGCTCGAGGCGGCGCCGGCTATGGCACCGCAGGCCGGGTGTAGTAGGACACGAAGGCGTGTAAGCGGCGAGAGCGCACAGGGCACAGGCGCACCGTCGCCGCACAGGGCACAGGCGCACCGGCCACCGCGCCCGGCCCGGGAGTCGCGTGAGCGGTTCCAGGCGCGGCACCCGGTACCCGGGGGAGCCACGAACGACGGAGTGTCGCGTCGTTTGTCCTCCGATTTGCGCGCGATCTTCAACTACAACTTAATAACGCTTTAACTTCGCGTTAGCCATACGACATGAGCCATTTATATAATAATAACCCAACGCCATAGCCGGCTAGCCGGCATACGACGAGATACCGGTACGACATACGTAAGCATAACTGGAAAACTAATCTCAGAGTCATTTTTGAACGGGCACGGGCCGTGGACTACTACAACGCCTCTAATACAAAGGAATGTTTCGCGGAATTGGGGCAGGGGTAGCGTGTACGCTGACCTGCGATGCTACCCGAGCGCCGTGGAGCGCCACGGCACTCTGCGCCTTGAGGAGCTGCACCTGCGATCTGCGATGCTCGACTTCCTGCAGCTTCTTCTCGCTCGCGACTAGCAGAAGTGCGGAGCGTGCCTTGTCAACCGCATCCAGCTCGCTGCGCCTCGCGTCACGCTCCATCCCGTGGAAGGCCTTGCGCTGCATGTAGGCCACATCCCGTCTGTCCTGCTCCTCCAACGTGGGCTCGTAGAATCGACGACGCAAGTCGGAGCGCGCCGCGTGGTAGCGGTCATCGACCTTTAGCAGACCGCTCCATGCGCGCACCCGCTTCTCGTCCTCGAGCGCCGCCACCACCTCAAGCGGTTCCGGCAGCTCCTGCGACTCCTCCATGGCCGCCTGCACGATCTGCCGCCTGATCCTTTCGCGCATCTTCTCCTCCTGCTTCCGCTGCCGTTCCTCCATCTGTTGGCGCACACGCGCTTCCTCCAGGCACCGCTCGTGGTCCGCCTTCAGGTTGACAGCATACGGGTTCCCGCGGCGCAGCACATTGTTGGCGATGTGCTGCTTCTTGACGACGCTCATTTTGCGATTTTGCGGACGCGAACCGGCCACCCATGCCCACGGCAGCGCTCCGGGCAAGTTTCCGGCCAGCCAGGAAATGAGCAGACACCAAGTGCACACGCGCACTGATTTCTTCACATCTGGGCAACATATTATTATTATCATCTCTTGGCGATCGCCGCGCCCTCGAACACGACCATTACAGTACAATAGTATCACAAAGAATAGAGGTGAGAGGTCCACAACAATGGTCTACAATCCATGTGCTGATTGAGAGATGCGATGCACAGAGGATTTGAGGATGCGCCTAGGCCCTGTATGGCTCCCCATAGATTGTGGTCTTCACACGTCACTGGAGGCCGAGCGTATGAACGCCCGGAGTCGCAGCACGTCGTGAGAAGGCCGCATTTGCATGTGCCTGTGCCTGTGTGGAAGGGATGCATGCTGTGGCAATCGAAGAGTGTCGATACAAGGCGCGAGCGCCAGCGCTGCTTGGTCGCTTGGCAGCGGAACCGGCAGATGCAGGCACAGGCCGCATGCGTACGGCGGAGGAGACGCCGATCGTTGGGGCCGCTGTGTCCGGTCGCTCGCGCGAGTACTCCTCCTTCTCTAGTACCCACTCCTGCACGACGCCCGTTGCGGCGCCTCGGTACAGCCGTCCGTCCGTGCCGCCCAGTGCGAAGTGTTCGCTCACGGTTCGGCTCTGCAGACGGAGGCGAGTGCTCTCAGCCTCCGCGTCCATCGGAGCCGGGGCAGCCGCCTCAGGGAAAGCCTCTCGTGACGCGCCCAGTCGCGCGTTGAGCTGCTGGGACGGTAGCGGAGGCGGCGGCCGTGGCGCCGTGGCTTGATGCAGAAGCTTGTGAACCTCTGCTAGAAGCTCCTCCCGGAGTGCTGTCCACTCGGATCGATTGAGCTTCGGCCGCAGTGCGGCTTCAAGCCATGCTTCATCGAGACTTCCCACAGTTCCGTCAGACCCATGGACGCCATGACCACTGCCCCTGCGATCGACGCCGAGCGACGAGCCACGCAACGCCTCTACGGTGGTCTCAAGGGCTTGGCAGCGGCGTTCCAGCAGCAACCTCGCGTCCGCAGCCAGGCCAGCGGCACTCTCGCCTCGCGCCGCCACTGCTGAGGTTGCAGCTGCCGCGGCCCGGCTCGCTGCACGGCCTTCTTGAGCCGCCATCGCCACAGCTTGAGACAACTCTTCCACTTTTAAGTTGGTTTCGTCGACTCTCGAGCTCATCTTGAGGAGTTGGGCCTTGAGGTCGACCACGGCTTCAGATGCGCCCTCCACCCGAGGTTCGGGAGCCGCCCGCTCATCCTTGGACCGCCGCTGGGCGTGGGCTTGCGCGGCCTCGAGCCACTCCACTCGGGCCTCGAGACGTTCAAGCTTCACCTGGGTGGCCGCGGCTTCCTGAGCACTGGCGGCGGCGGCTTCCTTGGCGGCGGCGGCTTCGTGACGAGCTGCCGCTACTGCCGCCTTTGCCGCCGCCGCTTCGGCTGCGCGCTCGGCCGCCGATTCACTCGACATCCAGGGCGGCAACGCTTTCTGGATCGCGTCAGTCACTCGACCGACAAGGCTCGCCTCGAGCTGCCGGCCCAGCATGCTCGTCCCCTCACCTGATGAGGGAGGCAATCAGCATGCACTCAGAGAGGCACTCAGGCCCAGCATGCTCGTCCCCTCACCTGATGAGGGAGGCAATCAGCATGCACTCAGAGAGGCACTCAGGCCCAGCATGTTCGTCCCCTCACCTGATGAGGGAGGCAATCAACATGCACTCAGGCCCAGCATGCTCATCCCCTCACGTTGGGAGTGCTCAAGCGCCTTCTCGAGCGCCTTGAGGTGCTCTGCCAGCTCGAGCAGCCTCGCCTCGGCACGCGCCTCCACGCTCTTTTGGCGGGCCTCCACCGCATCACAACGCGCCGCCGCACTGCTCGCTGTGGCAGAGCCCGTCGCCACGGGAGCCTTCGCCGCGATGGATGTGGCCGCCCCTATCGCCGTTTGAGTCGCCGCCTTCGTAGCGGCTTGGAGGCAGGCCTCCTCGATGGCCTGGGTGCGTAAGGCGAGCTGGGTCTGCACTTGGGCCTCCACTCGCGACAGTAACGTCTCAAGCGCCGCGTGCAGCTCCCTCGACTCCCTCGTCCCCTCAGATGCAACCAGCTCCACCCGCGCCCGCATCGCCGCAACAGCGGCCGCACTGCCCTCGGCGGCGCTCGCGGCGCTCGTCGCTGTGACCGTCGCGTTGGCAGTGCGGGACTCGAGGCTCGCCATGCGCGCCTCCAGCTGCTCTAAGGCGGTCTGCGATGACGCTGTCATTGCAGACGAGCCCACGGTTGGCGGCTCGCGGTGCTTCGGCGGCGGGGCGTGCAGAGGCGGGGGCTCCCGATACTTTTCGCTCCCGCCGCCGCCGCTAGTCCTGCCGCCGCAAGTACTCCTGCCACCAACGCCACTCTCAAGGGCGGATAGACGATTCGCAGTTGCCTCAGCAGCGACGTGCTGCTGCTGTGCAAGCCGATGGAACTCCGCCTGCAATGCTGCAATCTGTGCGAGCGCTGCAGCTGCCGTGGGCTGAGCTTCTTGCCGTTGTGCTGCGCTTTCCATCTTGCGAAGTGTCTCCTCGACGCTACGTGCGCGCGTCTTCTCCTTTTGCAGTTCCCGAAGCACTGAGTTGAGCAACGCCTCGACCTTTTCCACCGTCACCTTGTCGGAGGGTTGTATTTTGTGCTCCTTCAAGACTTGCATTTCGCGTGCTTCTCTGCGCCAAACACCTGCTGAGCGTACTCTCTTCGGCCACGCTGGCAACCCCACGATCAGCAGCCAGCAGCGCGGCAGCGGACCCCCCGCGGAGTTGCGAACGGGCGTTTCTGTGCGACCTCACACACCTTTTTGTCGAGAAGTCAGGTGTGTGCGTTCGAACGTCACACCGAGGGCGTGAACGCGCGCGGCGATTCGGGAACTCTTGAGTTCTCCCGGGCCCCGTGGCCCATTGCGATGCCACTCCACGACGGCTCTCCGCTTCCGCCGCCCGCGCCGCCAGCACCTTTGCCCCCATCAGCCGCAGTTGTCAACCACCTCCGAGCCGTCGAGTCTGCCCAACGCAGACGTGCCTTGTTGCACGTCAACGAGGTTGCCGACCGTTGCTTTCGTGAGTGCGTCACGGACTTTGGCTTCACCAAGTGCGCACACTTGCCTCGGACCAGCGTTCGCCACCCCCGCTCACAGCCTCAACGACTCGCGACTAATCGCAGATATCTTCGCACATCAGAGGAGCGGTGCCTGCAGACTTGCGTCGAGAAATTTCTGCTTGTGTCTGGTGGGTCCAGCGCAGCATACGCACAGAGTCTGGCGGCCCCGTGACGATGCGGCGCACATGCGGTGGCGCTTGGAGCGCTGTTCGCTGTATTGAAGCTTGAACGATGGGCAGTTGTCAGGCTATAGTCATCCGAAAAGAGAGAACACCGAGAGACCTGAACGCGACAGCTATTATTTAAGCAGCTTTTTCCTTTTAATAACCTTATAATAACCGTTTTTGCGTCTTTTATAATGTGTGCGTCACTGGATATCCTCACAATCACACATGCACTGACTCCCTCATCGCAGTTTGGTTAAGAGGCCCCTGGCACATTAGCTCACCTAGGCTCACCACGCTGTCGTGTGACGTGAACGAGGCCCACCCTCTCACACCCGCGCCGCGAAGCGCGAAAGCGCGTCTAGTAGACGTAGTTCTTGACGAAGAGCGACTGCTCAATGGAAGGCTGCGAGCCGGGCTTGTACTTGCCGAGCGAGGCCTCCGAGTTGGCCTTGGCGCGCGCGTACAACTGGTCCTGCGCCGCCTTGTAGTTCTCCTTCTTGCCGCCCCACACCTTGATGCACGACGACTGGAGAGCGCGCGAGAAGGAGAAGGTGAGCGCCCACGCGCCCTTGCGCGGGAGCTTGTTGATCTCGTTCAGGTAGATCGACGAGTCCTCCTCGGAGATGCCGCCCGAGAGGAAGGTGACGCCGACCATCGCCGGGGGCAGGCAGCGGTCGAGGGTCTGCACGGTCATCTTGGCGATGGTGGTCGGGTCCGACTTGTCCTTGGCATCGACACCCGGGACGGTCATGGAGGGCTTCAGCAGGGAGCCCTCGAGGAGCACGCCGTTGTCCTGGAGCTTCGCGTACACGGTCGTGAGCACACGCTCCTGGATGCGAGCGGTCGTGGCAAGGTCGTGGTCGCCGTCGATGAGGATCTCAGGCTCGACGATCGGGACGAGGCCAGACTCCTGGCAGATGCGCGCGTAGCGAGCGAGGTCCTGCGCGGCCACCTCGATCGCGAGGTCGGTCGGGCAGCCGTTCGGCACGTCGATCTTGAGGCCCGTGCGCCACTTGGCGAAGCGCGCGCCCTGCGCGTAGTACTTCGGCGCACGCTCAGCGAGGGTGTCGAGGCCGGTGCACCAGGTCTCGCCCGGGCCGCCGCCAACGAGGGGCTTGAGGCCGACGTCGACCTTGATGCCCGGGATGATGCCGTTTGCGTTCAGCACATCGACGAACGGCTTGCCATTCGGGTCGTTCTGGAAGAGCGTCTCCTCGTACAGGATGGCGCCCGAGATGAACTCGCCAAGGCCAGCCGTGGTGAAGAGAAGGTTGCGCCAGGCGCAGCGATTCGCCTCGGTGTTCTCCATGCCGTTCGCCTCCAGACGCTTGCCAACGGTGCCCGTGGACTCGTCGCAGGCGAGCAGGCCCTTGCCCTTGGCAACCATGGCGTTCGCCGTCTTGCGGAGCTCAGCAGTGTACTTGCCATCGTAGATCGCCGCCGCGTTGGGGGTGGCCATCATGTTGACGGCCACGCGGTTGAACGAGATCGGGTGCATGCCCGCAGTGAAGGAGAGAGAGCCTGAAACGAGGGTAAGCATGGTATCGAGACACGGCGGAGTGCGAGATCGGGGATTCAGAAGGATCTCAGTACGAGATCGAGTTTTTTTCGATTTTCATTGTGAAGCTCCTCATATATACATCGCGCCTCACCGCTCACCGTCCACCGCCCACCTTTGTTTCCACACTCCTTAACTTTTCATGCGGCCCAGAAAGATTCTGCTCTCGGGAATCGAGATTTTCCGCCGCGGAATCGATGCTCTCTTTCGTCATCTCCGGGCTGGCGCTCAATGTGGTGCGCGCCTGCCCCTCTGCATCGCCTGAAATTGTTTGCACATTCACGACCGCCGTTGCCTGGCATAGCGCTGGCTGCTGTGACGCGTTTGCCAGCACATGCGCCGTCCTTATGGTAAGCTCCGACGGTGAGCGCTGCGTATGTTGCCTGCTGTGCACGCAGGGCCGTGCTGGCCCCATCAGCATGCAGGTGAAGACCATCACTCCCCTCCCGACTTCGGTCAAGCCCGGTGTCGTGACTGGAAAGGCTCTTACCGACCTGCTTGAGCACGCCAAAACGAATGGCTATGCGATCCCAGCTGTGAATGTCGTCTCGTCGTGCTCCATCAGCGGCTGCCTCGAGGCGGCCAAGAAGTGCGGTGGCCCCATGATCATTCAGTTCTCGCGCGGCGGCGGCCAGTTCTACGCTGGCAAAACTGCGGACAACACGAACGATGCTGCGAGCATCGCCGGCTGCATTGCGGGCGCCCTGCATGTGCGCGAGGTCGCCAAGCTGTACGGCGTGCCAGTCATCCTGCACACCGACCACTGCATGCGTGAGTGGCTGCCGTGGTTTGACGGCCTGATCGAGGCCAACGAGGCGTACTTCAAAACCCACGGCGAGCCGCTCTTCTCGTCGCACATGCTCGACCTGTCCGAGGAGCCCCTCGAGGAGAACATTGAGACGTGCAAAAAGTACCTCGAGCGCATGAGCAAGGTGAACCTGCTGCTCGAGATGGAGCTCGGCGTGACCGGCGGCGAGGAGGACGGCGTCAACAACGAGGGCGTCGACGCGTCGCGCCTCTACACGCAGCCCGACGAGGTGTGGCAGGTGTACAAGGCGCTCTCGGCCGTGCCCAACGGTCAGTTCACCATTGCCGCCGCCTTCGGCAACGTGCACGGCGTGTACGCTGGCAAGATCGACCTGCAGCCCGTAATCCTCCACAACTCGCAGAAGTACATCTCGGAGAAGCTGGGGGGCGCCAACAAGAAGCCGGCCTTCTTCGTCTTCCACGGCGGCTCGGGCTCGTCCCGAGAGGACATCCGCTACGCCATCGAGGCCGGCACGATCAAGATGAACATCGACACGGACACGCAGTGGTCGTTCTGGGATGGCATTCGCCAGTACGAGGCCAAGAACCGCGACTACCTGCAGGGCCAGATCGGCAACCCCGAGGGCGCGACCAAGCCGAACAAGAAGTACTACGACCCGCGCATGTCCCTTCGCGCCGCTGAGCAGTCAATGGCCAAGCGTCTCGGCGAGGCCATGGCGGACCTTAACTGCGTCAACGTCCTCGGCGCCAATTAAGCGCGTACAGAACTCGGATTATGACAAAAGCGGTCCGGCTAATCCCGGAGCAACAATTTATAATGGTAGCCTCTGAGCTATTTCTTTTTTGGTTTCGTCGATAATCATAATAGAATCGAGAATTACTAACGCCCCCGCCCGAGACGTGGACGTGTTGCACGCCGGTGTGAAACGAGATCCGACAAAATTTTCGAACTCCCGCAATGCGGGCGACCCCACTCGACTTTTCTCGCGGCCGCGCCGCGTTCAGATGCGTGAGTCCCATTGAAGGTGAGCGTCCCGGACCTTGACGACTCATCCTTCTCCCCACTCTTCTGCACAACGCCTTCAGCTGCCTCGCATGCACCGTATCCTCGAAGTCCTGTGGCAACACGGCGGCCTCGCTGTCCACTCTTTCCGGAGTGGCCGCAGTGGAGTGCTTGCT
>PJAB01000215.1:0-33864 GCA_002887195.1 Chrysochromulina parva
TGATGATGTCGAAGGCCTCTTGCAGCTGCTGTGCAGCCTCGGCAAAATGGAAATGCAAAGGCGGTACTGGGCCAAGCGAGCTGAAGGATGTAAAGCTGCTTGCAAGAAGTGATGTGACGGTATCCATGTTGAGCACGGCGCCGTCGTCAAAAGCGGGCGCCAGTATATCCATGTTGAGCAAGGCGTCTTCGTCAAAAGCGGGCGCCGATATATCCATGTTGAGCAGCACGGCGTCCTCGTCAAAAGCGGGAGCCTCAGTGAGATGTGCTGGAAAAATATCATTCGCCATTTTCGTGAATGAGTTCGTGCACGACGTCACCGCCATGAAGCTGCTTGCAAACGAGATTGCGGTGCCCCACGCTACATTGCCGTCCAAGTTTTGTGGCCCCGCCACGTCATTGTTGGCAGTACCGGCGGTAGCACCTAAGCCAACCAACCAATCATCCATGCGGAGCATCAGATCACGATGGTCGGCACCTTGGCTGCTGCGATCATCGTGTAACCACGCTGGCAATGCTAAGATGGTCTTATCGACTGCAGGGAGAGCAGCGACCAGATTGTGAGCACCTTGATCGTCCCCGAACTTCTCCATGCCGTCAAAGTGAATGAACGCCGCCGTGAGATCGGGTGGAAGTGCCCCTGCGTAGGGTGCGGTCACACCGATGAGTGAGTCACCTTCGTCAACCTCGACGGCGACGAGGTCAGGGAGGGAGAAGATCTCGAGCCTCGACGGGATGAATGCTGCAGCCATGTCAACAAGAAGCTCAGGCGTTGCGACGTCCTGTGCCTGTCCCTCGTTGAGGTCCACGAGGAACGGGGCTGAAAGAAGCTGCTCATTGTCTGAGAGCGCGTGCACATGATTGAGCATCTCCTCATCTTCTGAGACAAGCAAGGGTTTGACGAAATGCCCCTCATCAGCCCCATGGCGGCGTGATCGCCCACCATCGAGATAATGCTCAAGGCGTTGTGAAAAGGAGGAAAGCGACGAGAGGGAGGCGACGGCCATAGGAAGGCGAATGCCATCTACGTAATCATCGATCGGGTCGAAGGCAAACGCCATGAGCTCATCGTCATCATCTGCCCGCTTCCACGACCCAGGCACAGGCGCGTCGTCCACGTTCGTGAACAGCCACGACTCGCTCTCGCTGAGCAACAGCTCGTCATCGATGTCGAGCGATGGGCCATTCACGGTGTGGGCTTGTCGCCGCGGGCTTCCATTCTTTTCCACGGCGCGTTCGATTTCATCTGAGAGCATGTTTGTATCCAAAGCATCCAGCCAAGAATCGCTCCCATCGACGCTGGGCACGTCTCCATACAATGCGGTCATTCCACCAGTGTGCACCTCTTCGTTTGCGTCGATTTCGCTGATGCTGCCGAGGAACACCGCCAAGTCATCAAGGTCCATGGTCTCCAGATCGGGTGTGTTTGAATCGCTGCTGCCACCATCAATGCTCGATGCTTCCAGCGCGGCTGGCTCCGTGGTAAGCTCCGTGGCGACCGACCGTTGCACGGCTACCTCGGCGGGCTTCGTAATTGCGAGAGGAAGTGAGTTGAAGAAGACATCGCCCTGGGCGCCCCCCAGAATGCCACTTCTACCGAAAAACAGTAGCGGATGGAGCGGAAGTGCTCCCGGTGGCACTGGTTTGTCAGCCACATCACGAAGAAGGTCGATGTTTGCATCCAGCCATGACTCTGTCTCCGTGATCACCTCCGATTCATCACTTTGGGGAGCCACTGCCATAAGCTCCTCGTCCGCTGCCATGAGCTCCTCGTCCGTCGGTCTTCGCTGGGGGCTTTCGAGGTTGACTCCTCGGACAAAGGCATTCGGCGCAGGCCCATTGCCATGGAGATCTATCGACGTTGCGAAGAGCGTACCGTCGGGCAGTGACATCATTTCCAAGAGGTTGGCCGGCGTGAAAGTAGGCAGGTGCATCGGCGCGACAAGCCCTAGGTTCTCTACGTTATGGCGTGCAGGCTCGTACACCGGCGGGCCGGCGCCGTCGCTATCGACAAGGCCAGTCGTGGGGCGCAAGACGGATATTGTCAAAGGGAGCCACCCTTTGGCATCTGGTGCAGCTGCAGGTGCAGCGGCGCCTAAGGTGTTGACAGGGCCTGACGTGATCTGTAGTGGAACATCTGCAGTGCCGGGGATCTCAGCGGGCGCATCATGGACCGGCATCGACACGATGCGGTCGAGGGGATCGAAAGTGTCGATCATCTCGAATGGCGCATCATGGATTGGCATGGACAAGAGATCCTCGACCTCTGCAAGCATCAGTCTGATCTCATCCTCGTCAAAGTTGAGGGCGGCATTGCTGTGCGCGAGGTTCGATGTGATGCTGAAGGCAACAGCAGCTTTGGCGCACGACAACAGCATCAGGGCCGAGGCTGCTCGCAAAGAAGCAGATGGCGGCATGACCTGCGTGGCCAAGTGATGCCCACACGCCCACCGATGTGCCTATTTTTGCTAGGGCGGGCGGCGCCACAGAAATGCGACGGGCACTTGTGATCTACCTATTTTAGGTTAAGAAACGAAGGTTGCATGCACGCCCCTTTGGGCCCGAGCCCCCCGCACCTTTGAGCCCAAGCCGCCCAATCAGCCACAGTCTGTTCAGCCAAACTTCTATGCTCTGCTACCTAACTTGCGCTCGCGTCAGTCTCGCGTCCGGTGAAAAAACTTCGCGGCGAGCGAGAGATGAGCCCTCCTATGGGCGTCGTGCGAACGATCTTGTTTTTGCTGTTCGCGCCGCTAGCACTCGCGTGCGCATCCACGCGACTGTTGACGCTCAAATGGCTGGATGATTTCATCATCGGCCACAAGCTGTGTCCCTTTGCAGCAGCAGCTAGGAGATCGACCAGGGTTGTCGTTGAGCAAGGAGATGAGCGAGCAGCTTTGTTGACGATTGAGTCCGAACTTCATTCGCTGCGAGCCGTGCCAACAGATAAGGCCGCCACCACCCTCGTCGTGCTGCCGCGCCTGCAATCTTTCGAGGCACTCATGCAATTTCGTGGTTCAGCAGAAGGCATTGCCGAAGCGGACGTCCAGGCGGCGCGCGTGCAAGTGCTTGCCTTTCATCCCGACGCTGCGTTCGGTTACGACGACGATGACCCGGCGGACTGGAGTATGCGCTCCCCCTTCCCTATGCTGCATCTGCTGAGAGATACCGACGTGGAGGCTGCTGACAAAGTA
Source organism: Chrysochromulina parva (assembly GCA_002887195.1). Classification (NCBI taxonomy): domain Eukaryota; phylum Haptophyta; order Prymnesiales; family Chrysochromulinaceae; genus Chrysochromulina; species Chrysochromulina parva. The sequence goes on from PJAB01000215.1 coordinate 3,191, forward strand.
TGGGCTGCACAGCACGCACCAAACGACCCGCCAGGCATCCAGGAGCGCAACGCCGCGTATCTGCGCGGGCTCGGGCGCGAGGCAGCGGCTTCCGCCGCACGGGCTTGTATACGGACTTTCTCAGACACTATAGATTGAGTCACCACCTTACTCCTGTCACTGTGGCTTCGTAGAGAGCGAGTCCTCAGTACATTGTACTGAACTTGTGTTGACCGAGGGGCGAGGGGTGTACGAGGGGTGCTGAGCCGTCCTTTGAGACGTGGTGAGCGCGGGGGACCGCGAAGGCGCCGTTCCGGTATCGTCGCGAGACTTCTTCGGGGTCCGCTCTCGCGACGCTCGCCACATGTGCGCGCTCCAAACTCACCGGAACCGTCGCGACGTGGTAGTCGCCATCCGCGAGGCACACTCACTCACCCACCCTCGTGCCCTGTGATCGCTGAACGCTGTGCAGGAACAGCGGATGGGGGCAACAGCAGCACCAGCAGCAGCACATGCTACCAGGTGCACAGCTTCCCGGCATGCAGCTTCCCGGCGCGCAGCTGCCTATCGCTCAACTTCCCGACATTAGCTGTGACGGCGATTCTACCGGCGGCCTGCTGCCGGCAAGGCCCGGTGCGCTCGGGCTGCCATCGGCGCAAGACTTTGGCGGCTTCGAGCAGGAGCAGCACGGCAGCGGCATGGGTGGCTTTTCGGGTGGCCAGCCGCTCTTTCCCGGGCAGCAGCAGCAGCACCACCAGCTGAAGCAGCCGCCGCCGCCGCCGCCGCCGCCGCCGCCGCCGCCGCCGCCGCCGCCGCCGCCGCCACAGCCGCCGCCGCCGCAGCAGCAGCAGTGGCAACTGCAGCCGCCGCCGCCGCCGCCGCCGCCGCCCCCGCCGCAGCAGCAGCAGCGGCGCCAGGTCAATAGTAACAACGTGCGCTCCGGCCAGCAGCAGCAACTCTACGGACCGCCGGGCTGGCCTCATTGTGGCGCCCATAGCGCCGCCAATTGTGGCGCCCATTGTAGTGGGTACCCCTCGCACTACGCGGCCGCCGGCGCCCAGCATCCGCATGTCAGTAGGCTCTACCCGCCGCCGCCGTCGCCGCCGCCTCACCATGCGTACGCGCAGCAGCATGGGCCGCCAGCACCACACGTTTCGCAACAGGTCGCGCCACACGGCCATCCAGCGTCACCCCGTCGCCAGCATCCGTCAGCCGCTCGTCGCCACGAAATGTACGCGGGACCGCACGCTGGCTTTGCTGACGGCAGCAGCAGCAGCAGCAGCGTCGCTGGCGGCGCGTCCTCGCCGTCCTTGATGCCGTCGGTCGCGAACCTCGTCGAGCGTTTCGTCGACAACCGACGCCGGCGGCAGCAGGCGATCGACGCGCACTTGGACGAGGTGGAAGACGCGCTGGCCCAGGGCGATCCGGTCAAGTTCGCCTTCTGGAGCCTCGACCAGGACGCCACCTTCTTTGCCGACGGCGGCCCTGCGCCGCGCATGCTAGAGGTCCTCGGCCGTGAGATCGGTCTGACTGCCGAGCAGATGGGCAAGCTGAACGCGCACCGGCCAGCCATCCGGCATGACCGAGAGACTCTGGCGCGCTGCCAGGCGCACATGCGCCAGGTGCGCGCCGACATTCACGCGCACATCCGGCGCTCGGGCGACGTCATGGAGCAGATCCGTAAGATCCTCTCGCCGGTTCAGGTGGCCAAGTTCTTCGTGTGGGTCGATAAGCACCAGCACTCGGTCAAGACGCTGACCACGCTCTGGGATGGCCCAGTCCAAGATGACGACGGCGAGGACGGCCGTGAGGAGGGCGAGGAGGAGGGCGAGGAGGAGGGTGAGGGGGGGTGCGAGGAAAACGACATGACGGAAGGTCCCAGGGCCACACTTGCCGACGCGGCCGACGAGGGCGCCGAGTGCGCCGACCAAGGCAAGGCCAAGCGCGCCAAGCGGAAGCACGACGCCCGATCGTCCGAAGTGGCTGGTGGTGACGAGAGCGGCGGCGGCGACGGCGCGGGCATGTCGGGAAGCGGAAGCATCGATTATGCGCGCCAAGCGGTGGGTTTAGCGTCGCTCCTCGCGCTGCCCGATTGGCCGGCCGGCGAGTGCACGGCTGACACGCCTTTGGGTCGCCAGAAGCAGCAGCAGGTGGGCACGAGCTCCGATGCAGGCCGCTTCACGCCGGCCTCGGCTGCCAAGCCCGCAGTGACTAGTCCGGTGAAGCGTGAGCCAGCGCCGCCACGCGCTCCATCAGCTCGCGCGCGACGTCAGAGCAGCCCGAAGACGGACACGACAACGAGCGCACCTGTGTCGAACTCGCCATGCCCGTGATTCTGATTGGCGCGCGAGGTCCTGGAAAGTGTTGCGTTGGGCGGGGACCTCTCGACCCAAACCTAGTGCGAGTAAAGGCGGTAGGATTCCTACAAGTGAGAGTCATGCGGTCACAATAATGAATAATTGTTGCATGTCCGATGTCGGAACGGAATGTGGGCCGGGCGGCCCTTACGAGGCCGGGCGGGCGGGGTCTCTCGAGTCTCGTGCCGCGCGGTGCGCCGCGCGCGGCCCTTCTCGAAACCGTCTATGACTATGTACGCCGGTCGTTCGCCGGTCGTACGGGCGCGCCCCACGCTATCGTATGCCGCTGAGGCTTAAGCTGGGGCCGCTGGGCTCCGGCGTCCACTCGGGATTGGGCATCTTGGGGCCTACCCCGCGGACGAGGGCCCCTGGGCCCGTGCGTTTTCCCGCGACGCGTTTTTAGGGCGGGGTGGGTGGTTCCCCAATGGACCGGTGGAGGCTTTGCCCCTTCCCCCGTCGGACGTCGTGACGTGTTGACCTCGTGAGTGACTTTCCGGCGGCGTGGGGAGCAGGTCGACGACGTGCACTCCCACTCGTCCATGCCCACATCAAAGAGCAAGCTGAACGCCGTCCACCCAGATGGCAGCTGCACGCGGTACCAGCTGCCGCCCGACAACACGTTCGCTTAGCACGGGCGCGACCCGGGGCGCGACCGAGTGCAGGCTCGCCGGTGCCTCGTTGCAGTCGTAGTAGCACCTGTTTGCGGCCAGATTGGACAGGCATGACACAAAAGTCCAGGGTAGTGGGTACAGGCTCGTACCCATCTACTCGGGGGAACCCCCACGAACCCCATCTATCTCCCCTGAGCGCGTGTAGGGGGTATGGCGGATTGGCCATTGGCGGTGCTATGCCCTATGGGATCGAAATCACAAAAGGGAAATGGGACTGTGGGAGACACAGTTTCTCCATTCGGGCGAGGAAAGGAGGATTTGCCATTGCGCGTGTCACCGCACGGCCTGCCCCCGGATGCTTGGCGTGGGGGGGGGGCGATTAAGCTTTAAGGGGGCGACTCGCGCCGTAGGGTGATGGCTTCGACGCTTCGAGGTCGGAGGTGCGCGTACGTTAGAATGAAATTCTTTTCTTGTTTTCTTGGATGCCCGGCCGGAGTGAACGCGCCCCGCCCGCGGCCCGGGCGGGGCGCGGGCGGGCGCCGGGGGCGGCGCGGGTCGCGCCCCGCTTCTATCAGGACTTCTATCAGGGCGCCAGGACCCCACATACACGTCGCCGCATGCGACGCGCATCGCTCACACTCTCGCAAAGCGCCTATTCGTCCATGCTCTCAGAACCACTTTGCACGTGCGCCGCGCGTTTGCGAGACGGGAGCGCTCCGCGTTCGAAAAGAACCTCTACACTCGACTACGCTCTGTTCACGTTCTGTGGCTCACCATTTACGGCTGAGCTGGCGTCGCGTAATGCACATCGCAGGGCTCGAAGCTCGTTGGGCCGCTCAATGTCACGCCTAGACCACTCGACGCTGCGTCCTTGTCGCTGGTGGCCGTCACATCGAAGACGCCAGGTGCCACTGGGTTTGCCATGACTGCCAAAGCAGGGTTGACGGCGGTGGCAATCGTGGCGGTGGCAAGGGCGACCGGCGGTGCTGGCGGCGGCGGTGCTGGCACTGCGCTGGCGGCCTCAGAGGCGGCGGCCTCGGCGTCGGCCATCTCCTCATCCTGGTTGATTCGGTCGAACATGCCTGCAAACTTTTTCTGCTCGCGCTTGCGCAGCTTCTCAAAGGCGCCGCGGAGGGAGCGCAGCTCGCGCTTCGCGTCACTGTTTTCAGGCTGGAGCTGTAGCACGCGCTCAAAGTCTGCCTTGGCCTCATCGAGCTCGTTCAGCTGTGCATAGCACTTTCCTCGGCGGAAAAGCGCCTTGACATTGTCAGGGTCGATGGCAAGCGCCTTGGTGCAATTGTCGCGCGCCTTGAGGTACTTGGGCCCATGCTTCATGTGGCACATGGCGAGGTTACAGTAGTGCGCGAGCTTGAGCTCGCGAATCTGCACCATTTCTTTTTGTGTCACCTGCTTGGTCGTCTGGCCAGTGAGCCCAGGCGGCCCGCCACCTCCGGAAGATGAATAGCCGTTGACGTACATGTAGATCTGGTGGTAGGCAGCGATGGCAGCGGGGTAGTCGCCCTCCTTGAAAGCTAGGTTCCCCTGCTCCTTGAGCTGCACCGCCGTCAAGATGTTCTTCGTCACTTCTTCACCACTCATCCTGCTCGCAAAGGGGCAAGTTCGCGGTCCGACCCCGCACTGTGGGGAAACTATATGCATCGTCCACTTCTCACACATATTGAGAGCGCTTCCCCACCAGTCAACGCGACAGAGGAGGAATGGGCGATCCTCAGGAATTGCTCGTCGATCTGGCGCGTCCGTACGCGCGGCTGCGGAGCCGCGTGAAAAGTACCGTGGAGCCCCACCCGGCGCTTGAGGCTGCTCAACTAGAGGCGGTGCGCAAGCTAGCGAGCGCATTCGAAGCAAAATGTGCACATGTTCTCGGTGGCCGGAAGTGGTTTTCTCACTTCGAGGCATGGTTGTGGACGAGCCGGGGAACGATTGAATTGCAAGACGCGAAAGCTGTGCCAGTGCTAATCGTGAATGCAAACGACATCGAGCTGATTCGCAAGCTCAGCGCTGCCGGCGTCGGCCCCGCGGATGCAGCCAGTATGTGCAATGGCCTTTCGGAGCTCGCAGCGTCTCTGCGCGGGCAGTTGGAGCGCCTGAGCCCACAGCTGCGCGCTCTTCCAGGCGTCGTACGCAACACGCCGTCGGCGACGACACCTCTCGTCACACTCACCTGCGCAGGCGTCGACGTGCACTGTACCGAAGAGCACCTTGAAAAACTTCGACTTCTGTACGAGACCACTTGTGCGAGGCACGCTCGCGCACGAGCTAGGCGAAGAGGGCGTGGCGCGGCGACAGTCAGCGCTGCAGGTCGCACTGATAGCGGGCATATCGGCACCCTCGGATTTTTTGATGGCGAGCTCGGTGGCGCAATTGCAGGATCCTTCGGGCCCAGCAGGAAACGTGCCAGGGCGCAGCCATATCCAATGGTACCGCCCAACTTGCAATCAGCGCCGCAGGGCATGGGCGCCGCGAGCCAGAAAGAGCCCTACGACGAGGCACATTTTGTAGCACTCGCCTACTGCTGCCTCGCGCGAGTTCTCGCGCTTCAGGGTGGCCATGAAAAGGCCGGTGGCATGCAGGCCGCGTGTCCCGCCGCCGTCTTTGACTGCCTCCGCATTCACTTAGGCGTTGCGGCTGAGCTCTTCGCCTCTCCTCTCAACGCCCGTTTTCCGGTATACTGCTCGGCATCGGCCGACGTGGACGCACCCTTTGGCTCCGTCGGGTCTTTTTTCGACGCCAAGCCTCGCCGTGGGGCCTACCTCGCCAACCCGCCCTTTGCCCCTGTCGTGGTCGATGCGATGTTCGCACGAATGGCGAGGCTGCTAAAAATCGCTTGCCGTACCGGCGAGGCTCTCACGTTCGTCGTGGTGATTCCCCACTGGCCTGAAAAGCGATGCTGGCAGGGGCTTGCAACAAATTGTCACATGCGCTGCCACTTGCTTCTGTTGCAGCAAGAGCACGGGTACGTGGAAGGTGGGCAGCAGTACCAGGCCGAGCAGCGTTGGCGACCTTCGAACCACGACAGCTCCGTCTTCTTTCTCCAGTCCGACGAGGCGGCGGCGGCGATCCCAGTCACGGCAGCCGTTCAGCGGGCGGTCCGCGATGCCTTTCAGAGCCACTGCACGCGCAGCAAACGCTTCGCTCGTCGCGCCAGTAGCGCGGACTAACCCAAGCGCCGAGCTCAGAGCGAAAGGCGCACCCCCAGAGCGCCAGCCGGCAGCCGCGCAGTCCCCTGCCTCGGCCTCTCCCGGGCGCCACACCGCCGCATCGAACCGCCGCAATTGTCTTTAGCAATTCGGTATGCGCTATCGCTCTCTCTCCGTCGGCGTCGCGGACGGACGCTGTCTCGCTCTGCGCGCTCACGGCGCGGTGTCGTGTGGTGTCACATAGTGGACTTGTGAGTTTGTGAAGGCCTGAAGTTAAGCGAACTCGTAAATTTATGTGGGGTGCGCATATGTAGTATCTCAGTCGCGGTAGAGCGGTCCCGCGCTCGGCAGCGGCACCATTTTCCCGGCTCCTCCATTAGACCTCGCGCTATTTTCTGGGATCTTAGGCGTGCGCTTCGTTTGCGATCCTGCTGGACGTGCTGTCGCGCTGGCTCGTGGCTGGGGCGCTCGAATCGCGACGCGTTCAGTCTTGGAGTTTGGTGAGCCCCGCTGCTCTTCGATGGCATCCATCCCGTCAGCCATACCCACAAGCCACTGTGGCCGCGCGCCGGCAAGCCGAGCTTGCTCTCGCCACGGAGTGTTGCCGAAAGTGATGTTGCTCAGTGCTCTGGCGCCCCACTCCTGGATGCCGGCTTCCTTGCCGTAGAAGCGCATCGCGTTGATAATGACAGGAAGAGCACCCGCGTCGACCGCCGCCTCTTTGCGAGCCTTGCCTTCTTCAACGGCAATCCGCTTCCGCTCTGCCTCCGCCTTCTCCTCATCAGTCACCGCTTCGTCACCTTTGCCGCGGTCGGCACCGCCCACGCTAACCGTGATGCTTCGGCACACATTGCCGAGGGCAAAGCAGCCGTACTCTTGCACAGCTGCATCCGCGCTGTGAGAGCGCATACCGCTCACGATGGCCGAGATGGCGCACGCATCAGCGGCTTGCTGCTTGCGTCGCAGCCCGTCTTCATCGGCTGCAAAGCAAATGTTGCCGATTGCAAAGCAGCCGTACTCAATCACAGCTGGTGTGTCTACATGCGTTTGCATTCCGTTCACGATCGCAGGGAGTGCGCCCGCGTTCGCAGCAACCTGCTTGCGCTCCACACCTGGCTCGTCCATACCTGCAACAATGTTGCCGATTGCAAGACAGCAAACACCTGTTACCTCAGAGCTTCCTCTATGATGAGTCATCGCCTTGACGAGAGCAGGCAACGCACCCGCATCCGCTGCAGATTGGCGTCGCTGTGGGCCATAGCTCATGGCCTTCCAGCGATCACATACTGCGTCCACAACCCGCTCATCCTCGAAAAATTGCTCTAGAGCACGTACAGCAGCGTGAACTGGCATGGACAAAACTTCCATACGATTTGGTGGAGCACGACGTCCCGAACTACCACCGACCAGCATACTGCGCAGGTCGGCAAGCTCGCTCGATTCGTCCTGCGCCGCATCTTTCGTCTGGCGCATCTATTTCGACGTCCGCGATCGAGAGGTCAAAACGAGAAGTGTGAACGGCGAGACCCATGTATGAACTCCAAACTCGGGAGGGGGGGCACCCGCCGACATGGACGGGGAACCCGCCAGATGGAGGCGATCCAAGGGGCAACCCTTCTTCACCAGAGAGAGTTGTTCAGCACATCTGGACATCAACAGTTCAATTGGGGTGTCTAAGAGTTTCGAATGGCTGCCATAGGAAATTTCGAGGCCATAATTTCGAATCGTGTGTGTCAAATTTCAATAAAATTTCGTTTTTTCTCTTCGCTCCAGCTATGGCAAATTTCGTGGATTTCACCCCTCTTCGGATCAATTCGTACTGCGGTGAGCAATACGCAGAACCCCACCCACACGCACTCACGACTCAGCGCGGCACACACTATAACAATGTCACTATTTTACCAGACCATTACAGTACGTCAGTACCCGGCTCTGACCTCTGTGAGGGCGGGGGATTCTGAAAGCCTTTGTTACGCTCGCCCCGGGGTTGAAACGTTGAATTGAGGTTCAGGCTCAGCCAACAGCACGCTCGTTGTACTTGAGCGAGAGCGGTGTGTGGCAAATTTCGAAAAATTTCGGCGCCTGCGGCGCCTCTGCCAAATTTTTCTCTAAATTTCGCGAAACTCTTAGACACCCCTTGAACAGTTCAACACGGGGCCCTTCACGGGGAACATGGGGAACGCGCAACTCAATTGATGGTCCTTCCACCACCGACAGCGGCCGGGGCCGCTCAGCGCTCAGATCACTATCAGCGTTTTTTTGCGAGCAAAACATTCGATTGCCGGCGCCCCTCCGACCTCCGAGTTCCGGACCCGGGGTCGTCGCGACCCCCGTGCGGGCAGAAAAGGGCAGAATCATGTTGGCAGATGCCTCTCATCGCGCGACTATAGGTCAAGTATACGGTCAAGTAATTAGGCAAAGTTTCATATGACATTCCTTTTGCCCGCAACTTACGTCGCGGATTCGAGCTCCACGTGCCGAACACGCTTGCTGCTTTGGGGCTCGCCCGCAGCTGTCGGCGGTGGCCTACCTCGCAGCATATCAGAGATCGCGTGGCGCACCTCCTCAAGCACGGAGCGCTGGGACTCGACGTACACACGGGCGTTCTGCCGTCGCTTTCGGCGGGCCTTGTCGTCCTGTGACTCGGCATCATCCGCGAGCTCCGGAGCTGAGGGCAACGCATCGAGGTGAGCACGCAGAAGCGCTTCCAGCGCTCGGAGCGTCCGTTGCTCGCACGCTACGCCCACAGGTGCGGCTTCTTCAACGGCCGCATTGGCGACTGCAAACGGATCTGGAGCAGACCAATCGACCAGACTCCAATCGAAGGCCTTGCACGCGCTGCTGCTGCTACCTACTAGTACATCTGCTCCAGCTCGCCACTCCTCGAGAGCCGCGCGCAGCTCGTCGCCCTCATCGGCGCAGAGGAGACGCGCACTCGGCAGTAGCTGCGGAGGCAGTCCGCCGCGGAAGAGCTGACACACGAGGGGACGTTCCCTGCTCCTGCTGCCAGTGCTCACTCCGTGAGTGCTCATCATGTGAAGCCGCTCAGCGACCATGCAAGCATCCAATCCGAGTCCGCTGCGCCGGCTCGCGCCTTCATGGCCCAGCACGAAAGATGGCAGCTCGCTCAGGTCCAGCTCGCACACATCCGCCGAGTTATCGAGGAGGGTGAAGCCATGGCATCGAAGCAGCTCGCCCGTGCCCTTGGCTCCGTAGTTGATGAAGATCTCTTGACCCCTCTTGATGGCTCCGCTGGCGCGGAGTGCGTACGTCGGCTCGGTAGACGCTGCGACAAGTGAGACAGTAGTGGCGACGCCTGGGCGGTGATTGCACAAGTCGAGGAGCGGCACTAAGGCCTCACGCTTGCCTCCGGGAAACGTGAGGCCAATGGCTCGCGACCAGTACACTGCATGGGCCCAGCAGAGAGCGCGAAAATTATAGGCTTCGCGTGGGAACGCTTCTGGATGACGCGCACACAGATCGTCCAGTACCTCTTCGTGGAAGCTCCTAAGGGTCTTCGCACCCTCTCGGGCATGCCGTAGCAACGACGTCCCACGAAGCCACCCAGATTGTTCCTCGTCTGGCCAATTTTGAGGCAGATCATCATCCACGTCATTTGGCAAGCATGAAATGTACGCGGCATGCAGCCCGGATTGGCGGCAGTGCAAGAGGTAAACTATGTTCATCATGTGGCGATCGATGCGCGACGCGTGTGATGTCAGCGCTGCTCCTATGGAAGGATCGGCCATTGCAGCTTCAGCCGTCAGCGTCAGGCGGCACGGGCAGCGAAACACCTCACCTCCTGGTGGGATATCAACAGCCGCAAAGAGACCAAGCCCACCCGCTAGTGCAGACTTTTCTATGGATACGTTGTCCACGGAGGCGCCGCACTCTTGCATCCACGCGAGAAGAGAGTCAGAGGCGCTCTGGAGATGCGACATTTTTTGGCGGGCCGTGAATTGCTATCCTAACTATCCGTGAACTTGTGGGAGTGCCGCTTGACCCCAACCTCCGCGTGAAGAGACAGACAGCGGAGCAGATCAGCAAACGGCACCGGTGTGGGGGGAGTAATTCCGTACAAATACGAGGTGTGACAGAGTGCGAGTGTTGAGCGACTCACAGGACACAGCGACGAGCGAGATCCTAAAATTGTCTGACAGAGTGAGCGGTCGGAGTTTGGGGAGTGAGAGCGTCTGCTAAGCGTCTGCGTGCTCCGCGTGCTGAGTGAGCGTGTGCTAAGTGGTAAGTGAGTGGTGTGAGTCGGTGGAGTCGAGAACGAGATATAATAATTAAATTTAAAATAATAGTGAGACAGACACGACCCTTGCCACATGGAGACGACACAGACTACAAACAAAGATTGAAATCCGGTCTACGTCTAGGGTCTTCCGCGGCGCGGCCTCCGGGTACGTGGCTAATGGAAAGTGCGGCCGATCAGGTGAGTAGTTCAATTGACTGATCGCCAGAGTTGAGAGTTGTCTCTCTAATAAAATGCCTCCCCGAAGAGTTGTCTGGAGGAGCGCATGCGCGTGGGCCGGTGCGCGCTGAGAGCATTTTGAGACTCCTGCACGAGCGCTGAGGCGGTCTCCAGCTTGGCTGGCGTTTGCTGCGGCTTTGTCGGGAACAGCGAGGCGACCGTACTCCCCAGTGGCCGCCGCACGTTAAGCGCCGCATCTTCGAGGGGACGGCCAAACGTGGAATGTTGATGGTGGGGGCTTGCACGAGGTGGTGATGGCAGGGGCCTTCCGCCGCCATAGCAGCCATCGCCCTTGCTCGGTGCAGCATGCTGCGCTCGAAGATCCGAGGCTTCGCGGTACTTCGATGCCACGGGTCCCACTTGCACCGTGGCCGCAGGCGCGGCGGGCAACGGCGTGGCGGGCGGTGGCGCGGCGGGCGGCAGCGGTACAGCGGGCGGCGCAACGGGGACTGGTAACTGTTTGAAGAGAGCGATGCACGTCGGCGGCGCGCTTGCACTCACGTCCGTGAACGAAAGCTGTCTTTCCTGTCCGGAACCCGAACCGTTCAAGCCTCGCCCACCAGGCGGTGCAAGCACAGATGGCGCCTGCCCGCCACTTCCACCGTTGCAGGCAAAACCGCCGCCGGCGAAGGCACCGCGGCTCGCGGTACCACTCCCACCTTTGCCTCCTCCGCTGCTCCCACCGCAGCCGCCGCCGCCACTCCCGGTACTGCTCCCGCCGCCCGAGTGGGTCGCACCGCCAGTCAGGGCCGGTGTCGGCTGCGGCAGCAGCTGCGCCGAGCGTTCCTGCTGCAGCTGGCGAATCTGTCTCTGCTGCTGCCGGCTGAGTCTTTCAAAGGCGTCGAGCTGAACGCGCGTCTCGCTGAGCTGGCGCTCGAGCAACGCGACCATCTCCCGCCACTCGCGGTCGGTGCGCGAGAGCTCGTGCAGAAGTGTCGAGCGCTCCGTCTCGCGCGATGCACACGTCGAGCACGGCTGTGCGTGCGAAGGGCGGCGAACTATCGCCGGTTTGGCTGCCGTTTGCGTCGCGGCGTCCGCAATGTAGACGGGTGCCAGTGTCTGCGGCTGCTCGATGACCTGCTGCATGGGATTCGGTGCCACGGTGGCATGGCAGTGGGAAGAAGCGTCGGAGATGGCTCCACCGACGACTGCAACAGGATATGCCGCGTGCGAGGTGCTTGACGGCGTGCAACCGAAGCCGGTAGCCGCGCTCGGCCGCGAGGGCGGCGCGGAGCTCGCCCTTGCCTCGCGCCGCGTAGGATTGACGCGAGCGCACACCCACACGGTCTTTCCCGCTTTCGTGCGCTCGGGGTGGTGTGATGTGCTCGCCGTGGTATACTCAAATGTGCCAAAGCCCACAGTCTTCCTGTGCGTCGCCGGTTCCGCTTCGTACTCCTCATGCTGCAACGCCGCCTGTAACTGTTGCGGCTGTTGCAGCGACGGTGGCTGTTGCTGCGGCTGCTCCTGCTGCCGTGAGTGCGGCAGACGGTGCGCGTGTGCCGGTGGACGGTGTACATGTGGCGGCGGCGTCTTCCTGCGGCGCCACTTCCACTCCTGAGGCTGCATTTCTGACTTCCACTCCTGAGGCTGCATTTCTGACTTCCATCGCTCCTGTTCTTGCACCGTTGCGGCTGCGACATACTGCGCAGCTGCACAGGTGCCCACTGTGCTCGCGAAATGACGTTCACGCTCCACGTTCTCGGACCACGCCTGCGGCCGTGCAGGCTCAGCTGGAGCCTCTAGCGCCCATGGCCTTGCCCTTCGCTTGGGGCTACCAGTGTGGTCAAGCGGTTGGTCCAGATCGTGGGGCCGGTACTCGTCGAGCTTGACCTCGCCACCTGTCAGGTTGACATGCGTGCGCCGCTGCTTGGCGTGCAGCAGGTCCAGGTATGAGGTGGGACGAGAGAAGTTTAGCGATTCGACCATGATGCGCCGCCGCCACTTTGAGCCCAGCGGGCGGGTGAGCCGTCCGCTCGAAAGATGCAGAGATCTGTTCATTCACAACAAAAAGCGTGAAGGGCAACATACACAGCACGTGATCTGTTCACACAGAGAATCAAGTCCGTCAAACTTCCGTCACGTTTTTGAAAGTGCCGCTCAGAAGGACAGAACGCCCCAAGAGCTGCCAATTGCAGGCCACCAGGCAGCACGCCGGCAGGAACGCAGGATCATCGGTTAGAAATCCCCAGACACACATTCACATTCACACCTCCACCTCAACGAAGGCTTCGTCACCGCGCTTGGATTTCTCGTTTTGGGAACTCCCAAAAGGTCCCGAGTGCGCATGGCAGTGATGGCCAAGACCGTCGGAACGCCACAGAAGCCCCCAACGAGCGCTAACACCAAAGTCACCAGTGGTGGCAAGATCAAAGCCACTATTGACGGAACTACCTACCGCCAGATTGTCGCCGACATTGAGGCCAAGTCTACGCCACAGTACTCGCCACCCAATGAGCTGGGCATCTCGATTGCGGGCAGCGCTTTCCTCGAGGAGAACAAGGCCAGGCCAGGCGTAGTCTGTCTGCCATCCGGTCTGCAGTACCGCGTACTCAAGAGCGGTGCAGCAACTGCCAAATCGCCCCTCCGGTCCACCGAGTGTGATGTACACTACCGCGGGAAGCTCATCCCAGCTGAAGGTGGTATTGAATTCGACAGCAGCTACAAGCGCAGCAAACCCGCCACTTTTGCCCCCGGTAATGTGATCCAGGGCTGGACGATTGCGCTACAGCTCATGGGACAAGGCGACAAGTGGGCCATCTTCGTGCCGCCTCACATGGCGTACGGCGATGCAGGCCGGCGTGATGAAAACCGCGGCCAGTACATTCCTGCGGGCGCCGTCCTCTGCTTTGAGATCGAACTGGTCTCGGTTCACGGCACGGGCAAACCACGGCCTGCTCGGCCTCCCAATTCTATCAAGCCGCCACCGTCAGATGGCTCGTACATCGCCGCCAAGACCTTCGACGGCGCTCGGACTGGTTACGTCTTCACGACGCGCGAACATGGGGCAGGCTACTATCGCGACTCGCAGGCCGTGGAGCAGGACATATCAGAGATGCATGCGAACCCGACAGAGGAAGTGCCGATGATGGCCACGGGCGGAGCCGATCATGCCACGGACCCTCGATCAGTGCTCGGCGACCTATCGAACCAGAGCGACGGGGGGGTTGAGGTGGAGTCGTCGGGGCTTTTCGGGCGTGCGCCAATGAAGAAGACTAGCGCCAAGGAGGCTGGCCTTTCGGCTCTCAAGCTCGCGGCTGACGAGATTGCACGGCCACCGCCTCCACTCCAGCCGGCCGCACCGCCGCAGCCACCTCCTCAACCTCCCCCCGAGCTCATGGCAAGGATGGTCTCAGTTACAAATCCTCAGGACGACTCAGGCGCTGTGACGGGCCGATCGACCAAGAGCACCGCCCGCCGGCGCAGAACCGGCACTCCAGAAGAGCTGGCGCTGCGCGAGCAGCTCGCCGAGCAGATGTGGCTTACCAAGGCGACAGTCGGCGCGCTCGAGACGTTGCTGCTGCGGCTAAGGCTGCCAACGCTCAAGCACGCGCTGAACGACCTTTCGCTGCCAAGTGATGGCAACAAGGATGAGCTCGCAGCACGCCTGATCAACGCCATGTCCGAGCTCACCCCTAGAGATCCAAACATCCAAAAAGAGTGGCGGGGCATCCGCTGAGCACCGTGCTCAGGCCGCCGGCCAGACGCATGCCGCACCGAAAGGAAAGAAGACGATGCGGGTGCTATCTGTGGGAATGAGCATGGAGCATGGCTCGAGAGCCAAAGTGACTCATCGGGCCCGGGACATGCTCCATGCTCCACACGAGAGTATCATGGTCGGAGTGCACAGACAAGTGCACACGAATCGAAATCCACAGAGGTCAGAGCTCAGAGGGATCCACATCCAGATCACGGTCCCACTTGGTGCTTGGAGGTCACCGCGCGTCGCTCATCCTTTGTGGACATTCTATTGCCTAATCTGTCCTGTCAACAGCGCCGCGGTGCACTTGGACGTGCGAGTGTGTGAATTAGAAACAGGACCACACAGTACAGCGGCGCTCATGCAGGCGCGTCCCGGGGGGGGCGCGCTGTGTGTACTCAGGCGGGTCATGTCCCCCCCTTCTATGGAGTATTCCCTTTTCATTCAGAGAAGCCCTTTCCTTACGCCGAGATGCTCACGCCGCACGCTCTAGGCGTGCACAACGTGTTGAAATATGTGCGGCCGTGGCTGCATCCGCTGCTCGACGCACCGTCCCGCTACCGTCTCGCGCGCGCGGTGAACATCGCCGACCTGCGCGAATGCGCGAGGCGACGGGCGCACAAGATGGTCTTTGATTACATGGATGGATGCGCAGAGGACGAGATCGCCTTCCGCTGGAGCCGGGAGTCGTACGCAAACTACGAGCTCCACTACAACGTGCTCGCTGGGAAGCAGCAGCCCATCGACTTGAGCACGAGCATAGTGGGCGCACCCGTTGGTGTACCCTTCTTCTGTGCGCCTTGTGCAGGACACCGCATGTTCCACCACGAGGGAGAGGAGGCGGTGGCCAAGGCGGCGAGCAAGTACGGCGCGCTCTTCTGCTTGTCATCGCTGGCCACGACTAGCATGGAGGACGTGGCCGCGCAACACTCGGGGCCAAAGCTGATGCAGCTCTACCTGTGGAAAGATCGCGCCCTTGTGCGCGACGTGGTGCAGCGGGCGCGCGAGGCGGGCTACCACGCGCTCGCGCTCACCGCTGATACGGCGTGGTTTGGAAATCGCGAACGCGATCCGCGAAATGGGTTTTCCGTGCCGCCCAACTATACGCCCCGTCAGGTGTGGCATGCGCTCAACGCGCCATCATGGAGCCTCGATCTTCTCTCTCACCCACCGTATAAGTATGAGATTGTTGGGGACGAGCGACCCGCAGAGGACATCGGCTCGTACTTTGCGAATCTGGTCTCCAAGGACTACTCGTGGGACGACGCCGAGTGGCTGCTCGGCGAGTGGGGTGGCCCGACGCTCCTCAAGGGCGTCGTTCGGCCCGACGATGCGAAGCGAGCTTTCGCGCTCGGATTTGACGCCGTGTGGATCAGCAACCACGGCGGCCGGCAGCTCGAGACCTCACCGGCGCCTCTCGACGTGCTGCCCGCGATTCGCGAGGCCGTTGGGCCCGACGCACAGCTCGTTCTCGACGGCGGCGTGCAGCGCGGCACTGACGTGGTCAAGGCGCTCGCGCTCGGCGCGAACGCCGTCGGCGTGGGCAAGGCGTATCTGTATGGACTTGCAGCTGGCGGCGCGGCAGGCGCGACCAAGGCGCTTGATATTCTGCACCGGGAGACGGAGCTCGCGATGGGATTGCTTGGCGTAGGCAGTGTGGTCGAGCTGCGCCGCCGTGGGCCGGAACTGGTGCGGCGGCGCTCAAAGTGCCAGCCGTGCGCGTCGCCGTCGGGGGCGTCAACATTCGATAGAACATTTTAGCCCGACCGGGACTAAGGTCTAAGCGGGTACGAATCTAGGAAGCGTAAGTGAAAACGGGAGCTGCCAGTTTAACGGCAGCGCGTGGCGTCATTGAGACTGAGTCCACTGAGTCGAGCTAGCGCTACAGTACGGTTTAGTAGCCATTGCCAAAACAACCGATGAACGAGGCAGCTCAAAATGGCAGCTCAGTTCAGGATCAGGCCCACGCAACGTACCTCCCCGGCCGTGCACGAAGGCCGGCGCGGAGAGAGACAGTCCTGCGACGATCCGGTCCGCGGGCCGCCTCGGCCTCGCGCCAAATACGCTTTACCGGTTCTGCGCCACGCTCTCCGTGGTGCCCGTATGCAGCTCGTGGATGCTCGTTAGGAGCCCATCACACGCAAGCTTCAGGCCCACCTTGAGCAGCAAGTTGCAAGGGCCCTCAATGGCCACCCGCGGCACGAACCACGGATGTGGCAGCTCAACGCGCAGGGTAGTCGCGAGGCTGCAGCGCAGCACAGCCTGGCTGCTTTCGAGTGCCGCTCCGCCCTCAGCCCACTCCACATCGAAAGCCATGCGCAGCTTGGCCACCTCTAAGGAGCGCAGCGCCCTCTCGTACGGCGTGCCGCCCCCTACAGCGGATGCTGCATCGCCGCCGCCATCCGCAAGCACCGCGCCGTTAGCGCCGCGTGCAGCCCGGTAGGCTGCGGGGTCGCGCACCAGGTGCGTCGGCTCGACCTCGATGGTGAGCATATTGGCGCGCACCTGCTGGAATGCCCATCGCCAGCGCCCAGCGAGCTCATGCGGTGCGCCAGCGCTGCCCAAGCTGGTCCCGCCCGCGCCTCTTCCTCCGTGTGACGCATGCACAACCTTCAACGCTAAGGCAGGCACGATCTCGAAGTGACGCATGGCATCGGGTAGTGCATCGACGTCGTGCTGCGACGCCCACGTATTGTACCGGTCGACGAGTGGCTCCATAGCAAACGCGAGCTGGTCAGCTTTGTGCCTAAAGTGCTGGCCGGCAACCAGCCACTCGTACGTGGCGGAGCTGGCCGCCGTCCCAGCGGCTGCTCCGTTCCAGCTGCTGCTCGACGAGGCCGACATCGAGCGCTTTCGCAGCGGGAAGGCCCTCGAGGTCGAGGCGTGCGCGAGAAGGCTCTCGAGGTAGCGCGATGGCTCCTCTTTGAGGTGCCCTAGGGTGCACGTAGCTTCGTGCTCTGCTGAGCATGTGAACAAGCTGAAGTCCTCCAAGCTCGTGCCTCCCGAGGCGACTGCGGACATCATTGGACTCGGGCCATCCGGCCGACGGCCGCTGGAGAAGAGCTTTGCGAGAGTCGCAGCCGCGCGCTCGATCAGGCTCGACTCGCCGCCGCTGCTGCTGCTGCTGCTGCTGCTGCTGCTGCTGCTGCTGCCCTTGCCGCGACAACTCAAGCTGTTGGCCAACGAGGATGACGGGGCGCTGCCCCCACCTCCGACCCACGATGCGGAGGAGGCCGTCTTGGGCGAGCGGCTCGGCGTTCCGGTGAAATCGCTGATGGATGCAGTCGCCGCCGGCACCTGAGAGTCTGGCACGTGCAATGGCAGCGACGGCTGCGACACGGGCCCGAGCGTGTACGTGTTCTCGGCAGAGACGGCGTACTCCCACCAGCCACTGGCCGCGCCGAGGGCCTCGCGGCCGAGCACGGTCGTGATTTGACCCTTGCCATCGTGCGCGTCCGAGACCATTTTCCTGACTGTCTTGAAGGGTGCTTGCTCTCCGCCACGCCGGGCCATGATTACAAATGATTGGATCGGCCCCGAGCCGCTCGTGCGAGGAGGCTCCCAGGTGAGCTCGACCTGCTGCGTACCGCTGCGCCAGCGGGCCGTCGGCCGCGGCGGCGGGCCGGGCGCCTTACCCGGTGTCGCAAGCATTGCTTCCCAAAACGCGAGAATCTCCATCAGAATATTTGGTTCAAAAACGCCGAGGGGACACAAGGGACCTCACGGATCACCGAACCGTAAATAGCACCGGGGACGAGCCTGTTCCGGTACACTTCTGCATGTTGAGTCTTGACTTGTCGACTTCTTCATGTGGGCAGCGCACGATGTGGGCAGCGACAGCGGCCGAGGCCGACGTGCGCCGTGCGGCCGCAGAGAGGCAGTCGAGTCACCTGGCCGAGCGGCTCAAGCACGAGCACGCCTCCTACGCCGATCTGCTGGCAGAGTACGAGGTTGCTGTTCAAGGCCGCGCATTGTATGCTGCACGGTCAGAGCAGCTGCAAGCCGAAGTGGAGGCGCTGCAACGGGAGGTCGCCACTGAGCGCGCGCGCGGCATCAGCTTCGAGGAGACGGCCGCTGCGCTCCGTGAAGAAGCCGAAACGCTGCGCAAGGAGCGTCAACGATCCGAGTCGACGGCAACCGTCGAGCTCAGCCACCAGGCAGGCCATGCACGCGGCATGGTGTCGCAGCAGGTAGAGGCGGAGGCAGCGCGAGGGCGCGAGCTCGCGGCACGGCTCGAAGCGGCCGTGCTGGAGGCACGCGAACGCGAAGCGGCCGCCATTGCATCGTTGGAGTCCAAGGTGGCTGCGGCGACCGCCGAGGGTGAGCGGCGCTGCCGTCAACTGCGACTCCAGCTCGAGCAGGCCCGCGAGTCAGTCGCCTTGCGCGAGCGAGAGGTGGCCGAAGCCGTGCGCCAGCAACGAGCTGCGGAGACTGCGGCGCGCATGGCGGCAGAGGCGGAGGTGGCGGTGCGTGCCCGTCTCCCCGAGTTGGAGCGACGCATCGACGAGCTTCGGCCCATCACATCAGAACGGGATGCGCTCGCCGCACGTGCCGACCAGCTCGCGCGTCTCGTCGACGCGCAGTCCGCCGAGCTACGCCGGCTGCAGGGAAGCAAGGCGAACGCAAAGGCGGCGATTGCAGCCCTACGGCGGCAGCTCGCTACCGAACGGCAAGCGCACGCGACCGCGGAGGCGCGCACGTCGCATCAGCTGCGCGCGCACGCAGAGGCCTCCGCTCTGGCCGCGGAAGTGCGGCGCACTCCACGCGGTCGCCGGCGGCGCGTGTACAGCGACGACGAGGACGACGACGAGGAGGACGACGACACTGGCGACAGCACTCAGCCGGCGCAGCACAGGACGGCCACAGCCTTGCTGGCAAGTCGACGAGCGTCCGTTGAGCAGCGGGCACGCGCCTCGGCGGTTCGCACCTTGAATCGCTCCGTGCTTGGCGATATGTTTGGCACCGTCGGCGTGCACTGCGATGACGAAGATGACAGCGAGAGCGACGGAGACGAAGCGTTCGTGACGCCACGCCCGACGCAGAACCGAGCATGCAGTGCAAAGCCTGGCACTTCACACGCCACAGAAGCTTCGTGGGCTGAGACGGAGGCGCAATCGCTCACGCTTGCGGCGCGACTTAAACGCGACGCACAACTCCTCTCTGCCACCCTACGGGTGGGAGCATTGGGTAGCCGGGAGGCTACCTCGGATCCGGCGAGGTTCTATGAGAGTTCACCCTCCACATAGGAGATGATACGACGGATACGCAGATGTGTACGCGTAGTCACGGTATGATTGAGAAGGTTTTAGGATTTAGCTCGTAAGCACATAGCACTCGTCTGAATAACTACAGGTCGATAAGCGCGGAGGCCGCGGACCGCGCGCGGGCAGCGAGGTTGATGGCTTGATGCGGGGGCGCGGTGAGTTCTCAAACGCGGCCTTTTAGTTTTAATTAGATAGCCTTTCGTATAGAGGTACGGAGTCCGCGCGCCTCAGAGACAAACGGACAAAATATCTTCGAAAGATCTGAATCAAAGGAACCCCGAGCGGCTTCCCTGAGCTGTCCGGCGCGGCGGCGCACGATCCCTATCGTCTCACGACGAGATTGCGCACGTCGCATGGGAGCTGCGTGTACAACTCTTGCGCAGCAGCCCCGTCCGCCAGACGCAGCGCGGCCTCAGAGCGCGCCAGGGCTTTGCTGCCTCCAGCTGCGGACATGGTGATTCCACAGGTCACATCGTCGGAATGCTCCGCTGCTCTCTTACCTCGGCCGCCCTGCTCATCCTCTGCTTCATCCCCGCTGTCCTCGACCTCGGCAAAGTAGCGAGTGTCCAAGGGTCCACCGGCCAGGCGCGGCACAAATGGTGGCTTGACCGCCTTTAGTAGCATCTCCTTTTTGCTGAGCGCGGGCACTGTGTGGGTCGGTGGCATAGAATTTGCAAAGAAGTCGTAGTTCCATACCTCGGCGGCCGACGGGCGGCGTGCGGCGGCGTGTGAAAGGCACGCTGAGAGAAACTCCTTGGCCGGCGTCGAAAAGGTGAAGTGATTGGCCGGGAAGAAGAGCGGCTCATTTAGGACGCGCTGATAAAGTTCTGGGGGTGCCCCGCCGTGCGGATGACTTGCGAGCAGCATGACGTAAAGGCTCGTGCCAAGGGACCAAATGTCGCTCCGGGCATCCTGGCCCTCGCCCAAGAATCCTTCAGGAGCCAGATACTCAGGTGTGCCCAGCAGCGTGGCAGCACGCGCGCCTCGAGGCAGCTCACGAGCGTAGCCCAGGTCTGCCAGCTTAGCGTAGCCATCTGCCGCAATCACCATATTCTCCGGCTTCACGTCGCGATGGATGACGGAGTGGTCGTGAAGAGCCTCGAGCGCCAGGGCAGCGCAGCCAATGTAGAAGCGAGCAGCATGCGGGCTGAGAGCTCCCTCTCGGTCGATGAGACGGCCGACATCGCCTCCGGGACAATAGTCGAGCATCATGTAAACTTCGCCCGGAGCGTTGAACCAGCCAGCGGCCGTCACGACGAACGCCCCAAAATTGCGCGCGGAAAGTGTCACCTCTCTTGCGACCAGTTCCGCTGTGGAGGCGTCAGTCACTCGGATGGCTTTGAGCACCACTGGCGCTTCGGTTTGCTCGTCGCCGTTTAAGCGGCAAAGGATGATGCGGCTGCGGGTCGAGTTCTCCAACAACTGCACGGGTTGCATGACACCTTGTTGTGCGCCCATCAAAACTGGATTCGATTCACGCTTCGACGCGCACCCGCCCGCGTCCGCCGACGTCCGCCCGTCCGCCCGCGTGACGCTCACAGACGAACTTGGACTTCGGAAAATTCCACGAGGGGGCAGACCATCGTGCTAGTGATCGTGCTGTCGGTACAGTACAGTACATGTATCCGGATTACATGATCTAATATAATCAGCATGAAATAGCATCTATCGGCGGCCGGTTACCTGTGCGTAGTCAGTAATGACCGGACATCGTTGACAAAGTTTGGGGATTGGGCGGAAGACGGCGCGCTACACACGCGGAGCGTTTAGAGGGGCCGCGTCAGCCCGTCAGCCCGTCACAGCTCACTGGGGCTCGCAATTTGCGCGCAGGAGAAAACTTTGGATGCGCTTGAGCTCGTCGAGGGCGTCGAGCACGAGGGGCGCGGCCGGCGACGACGACGGCGACCTCAGTTTCCGTCTCGACGTGGTCGGCGTGGTCGGCGTGGTCGGCGTGGTCGGCGTGGTCGGCGTGGCAAGCGCATCGACATCACCAAGAGTGCGTGCCAACTTGCCAAGTTCGTTCTCGGCAGCCAGCGCGACAGTCCGAGCCATAGCGCTCTCAACTGCAGCCGAAGCCGTGGCTCCGCCCTGCCACCCCGCGGTGGCGACGAGAGGAGGTGAGACCTGTAGGTAGCGTGTGATGCGCTGAAGCTCGCCCCGCACGCGCTCGCCCTCTAGCGCGCGCTGCTGTGCATGGCCCGCGCGCTGCTCGGGGGCCGCCGCCGCCCAGCGATGGAACTGGCGTGCAAGGGAGACGTAGCTCTCCGCACCGACTGGGCGCGAGGAGCGCACGGTGCACGCCCGGCCATCGGGATACAGCAGCTCGCAAAGCATATCGGGTGTCTCAGTCGAGGGCGAAGGGGCGGTGGGCCCAGCTGGCCGCATGGTGAGCACGACGCCATCGGCAAAGAGGGCCGAGACGCGCCCATCGCCAAAGAGGCGAAAGCGACCCGCGCCTTCGTGCTCGACCTCCTCGAGCAATGCAGCCGGGTCGGCGCTTCGCGCCGCGGAGGCGGGCGCGGATGGTGCACCTGGAGCACGGCGAGCTGCGTCGTCGCCGCAGCTGCGATACGCCGGCCACTCGCGTGCCTTGCGTGCAAGCGCCTCGCCTATGGCCGTCAGGTCGCAAAGCCGCGCGGGGGGCCCAATCGTTCCCACCATGCCGCAGCGCTGCCGCGGTGGGACGGCGCCCACCGCGTAAACGGCCTCGCCGGTGCCACAGCCGGTGGCTTCGTCGTCCGTAGAGGTGGCATCAAAGGCGTCTGCGCCCCTGCCCGGCGCGTACGAGCGGCGGCAGCTCCAGAAGCGCTCATTCTCGGCGAGGCGCAGGAGGCGCCCGTCGCCGAGGATCGTGAGAGTGACCGGTGGCAGCGGCGATAGGTGCGCCGTAAGCAAGGGTGGTGCCGGCGATGGGCGGATTCGGAACAGAGCGTGCTGCGTGAGTAGCAGCCGCGCACCCTCGGCGGGCACATCGGCGCTTAGCGGGCGGACGAGGACGAGAGCCTGCGCGGCGCTCAGGCTCATGCGCAGCCGCCACTCGCTCTCATCACTCGTCGCTGGCCCAGCAGCGGGCAGGAACGTACGCACGATACCGCTCATGGCCGGCGCCGCGGGCTCGTCGAAGGCTCGTGCGCCCTCGCGAGCGAGGATGAGTCGCTGGAGGGCCTTAGGAAGCGGCGCAGTGGTGCCCGGCACGCTCTGTGGCGCTCGAGCGCGGCGGTCACTGACGGTACGTGCCAGAGGCTCGCATGCGACCGCGGAGCCTGCGCGCGGCAGCAGCAGCAGCAGCTCGGCCTCGCTCACCCAACCATCCGAAGGCTGGTCCTCGGTCTGGTCGACTGGGGTGCACGTCGAGGTGCGGCCCGCAGCGGCAGTGCGCGCCAGGCAAAGCGGATGCCGCCACTCCGGGGGAGCATCGGCTTCGGCGCTGTGTAGCTGCACGTAGAAGACGTAACGTTGCAGGTCAGCGGGCGACGGGCGGAGCGGAAGGACGAGCGACACCGCAGGTGCTGCCTTGGATGACTTGGACTCGGTCGATGCCACCGTCGCCGCCGCTGCAGCTTCCAGAGTGGTGAGGGGCAGGTCGGCGACCCGGCCAACACACACCGGGAAGCACACGGCGAAGCGCATGCCATCAGGATGAAGTAACAGCCACGCGCGACGGTCTAGGCTGAGCACGCGGATGGCACCATCGGCGTGGCAGAAGCTATGTTGCGGCGAGGGCGATGCCTCCCAAGGCAGCGCATCGAGTTTGGCGGCGAGGTCAAAGTGGCGGAACGGCGCCGGCATGAGGTTTGCGAGCAGAGGCCAGAAGAGGCGTGGCGGCGCGTTCGAGAGCACGTTGCGCGCGTGCAACGCCGCTGCCAGTCGCGGGCGCACAGCTGAGGGTGCGCACGCACACAAGCCGCGCGCCATCTGCGTGCCTTCGGCTGATAGCACCGCGTAAGAGCCCGCAACTTCATTGAGGAGGAGCGCCGAAGTGTCGCTGAAGGAGGCGATCGCCTCGCCCGTCGGAAGAAGAACGAATCGTAGGAGCACAGCCCCGGCCGCTGGCGAAGAAAGCGCGTTCGTGTCCATCAGAAATTGCGGCCTCGACCAAAAGGCGGGAATGATGAGTTGCGGCAACCTGTTTGAAAGCTCAGAACTTCGCTCTACCGGGAAAACGCTCGCATTCATTGAGTCTGTAAGGACGATGTATTGCGTCCCAAACTTTATGAACCCGCAAAAATAGCATGCGGGCGCGAATCGCGTTCATCCTCCTGTTGCCGGCGCACGGTTCCGCGCAGAACGTTCTGCAGTATTGGATAAGCCTTCGCGACAGCTCACTGCAGTCTTCGGGCCTTCCGCCCTACTGGGCACTTCTCGGCGATGACATCACCCGCTCGTCACGGCTGAAAAGGGTGCCCGGCTCGACGTTCGAGCGGGATGTGCAGGCGCTCATCAAGTTCTTCAACGTTACGTGCACAGAGTCGCAGGAAGACCCGACCGACGCGGCCAACCCCTACCGTGGCGCCTTTGCGCAAGTGAGCCAGTGGCGCCAGCAGCAGGGATGGAGCTCAATCGTCAGCGCGCATGCAGACGTGGCCGTTCAGTGTCGACGGCTCAACATGGAGGGTGGCGAGGAGTTCACGGCAAAGCACTGCTTCTGGAACATCCAGTCGCTCGCCAACCGGACCGTGTACCCCTCGCCTCAGTGGACCATTGTTGAGGACTGCTGCGAGCGGCTACAGCGGCCGGTGATGCATGTGCACGATGCAGTTTGGGCGACCACGCGCGGCGTCGGCCGGTTCCGGCGTAGGGCACCCGGCGTCACCACCGGTGCTGCGGCCACATACGCGCCAGCCGACGACGACGCGTATGTGCCCGCCCTTGACTGCGATTTGCAGATCAACGAGGAGGATCCGATTTGCCAGCCGCAGAACCTGTACAATCGGAACAGCCAGCGGTGCACGCAGGATAACGTCGAACAATGTCGGACGAGGACTCCCGTGTCACGCCGAGGTATCGATAACAACTGTTGCCCGGTTGCAAAGCCCATCGGTCTGCGCTCGAAGCACTACTTCAACGTGGGCCTCGCTGTGGGCGCAAAGGGCACCATCGTACGCACGATGGACGGCGGCTATAGCTGGGACTGCCTGCGCGGCTGCACACGCACCGCAGGCCAGCCCGACGCGCCCGACCTGCTCTCCATCTCGGTCAACGTGCGCATGGGTGGGTTCGGCTACGAGAACTCGTACTACAACGCCCAGGCTGGACCGAACATGGACGGCGTCGACTTCACGTTGCTCAATTTGCAGGGAAGTAACATCGGCGTGGGCCTCGACGGTGTATACTGGCCTGCCGAGACTCGCATGGAGGGCTATGCTGTCGGGGTGAACGGTGTTATCCTGCGAATCGATGACGCTGGCGTGACCGGCTGGGACCCATCGGACATCGCCAACAACGACCAAACAGTGGGAGCGGCGACCATCGTGCAAGTCACCGCCTCCAATTCGGCCACCGACGCCGGCTGCGTGACCACCAAAACGATCCGAGACGTCTTCTTCTGGAACGTGCACCTGTCCTTCTTCGTCGGCGACCGAGGCTTCATCTGCCGGTACGGTCTCGCCATTCAGCCGAACACCGCCACGCAGGCCAACTCGGCGGTGGGCCCCGGCCTGAATGTGGACGACGTTCTCGATCCGAACACGCCACTTGAGCCCACATGGGACCTAGAGGGTGCCGACGAGCAGGACCTTAGCTGGGGGCGCATCGTCGACAACAGCGACTACATGTTCTCCAACTTCCGCTCTGTCTTCTGTCTGCAAGTGGCCGACCTGAGCCCCTTGAACTGGGTGCGGACAGTGATGACCGAGGCCACGATGATCACCTACTCGCAGCACCTGACGTGCTTCGCCGTGGGCACCCACCCGGGTACGGCAGGCACGACGAGCGCGATCCTACGCTACAGGAGCCGGGCCGTGTTTCTCGGTATAGACGACACCGGCAAACCCCTCTTCAGCGAGGACATCAGTTGGAAGCCGCAGAACTCGATGACCACCATGCCCCTCAACGACGTCTACTGCGTCAAGTCACGCGTGCTGCGAACTAATGCGCAGACGCCGAATTTCGGGGCGAATGACCCACTCTACTGCTACGCTGTCGGCGACGGTGGCCTGATTCGCTACACGGCCAACGGCGGCGATTCGCCGTGGCGCACCCTGTTCTCCGGCGTGCTCGAGAATTTGAATAAGGTCGTCATCATCGGTGTGACGTTCGATGAACAGGGCTACGGCACTGGCGGCGTGAATGCTGGCAGCCAAGCTGTTGTCGTGGGCGATAATGGCCGTGTGCTGTACACCAACGACGCCGGCAATACGTGGCAAAAGCTTGAGCGCGTGACTCCCGAGCATCTCATCTCCGTCCAATTCAATGCCTTTGACGACTATTACTACTTCACGGGCGGACTCGAGTTCGCGGCCGAGTCCGTCTACTTCGAGGATGGAGGCGAGATGAGGATGCCTTTTGGCAACGGCATCGCCACAGGTGCCGTCATGTATGATTGGATGGCATATAACGGCCAGTGCGGCTTCGGCTCGCCAAACGACGGCCAGGCATGCACGCGCTCGTACAACTGCCGCAAGCCCGAGCTGTCCGTCGTGCTGCGCACAAACTGTGGCGGCACGCTCACGTCGACGCATTGGCGATGCCAAAGCGAGTGTGTCGACGCGGGAGCGACCGTGGCGGTCGCGCTTGAGGATACGCTCGCTACCGTCGCGGTTTGGAACCGTTACTTCGGCACCACCACTTCAATGCAGCAGGGCGTCGCGGTGACCACCCCCAAACTCCCCAGGGCGCGTTTCACGGAGCTCTATGCCCGCGTCCCCAAGTGTGACGAGGTCTGGACGATCGGGCATGGGCGGGCGTGGCACGAAGACACTCGCGAGACGAAGCGATCAGAGCAGGCCCCGGTCACTCCAGATTGTCTATACGTAGACTTTGAGGACGTCAAGGCCATTCGCCCAGCGCATGAGATGTGCATGTACGGCTGGCCACGACACAAGTACATGCTGGACCAGGGGCGGCGTAGGAAGGTTCTGAACAACGTCACCTCGCGGGCCGCCACTCGGGCGGAGTACACGTTCCTTGGGCGACTGCGGCACTCGCAGGAGAATTGCACCGCGCTCGGCGGCCGCTATTACGAGGCCGAGCTCCACCACCTCGAGGACTGCGTATTCGAGTTCGGCGACATGACCTCGTGCACGTCTTGGGAGGTGCACGGTCTGGGGCACACACTCGACAGGCGTATCGAGCCAAGGTCTACGCGCATTCCCTACATCAACTACAGCGTTATCACCGACCCGTGTTTGGACGAATGGTTCGGTGTCACTTGCGACGAGGAGCGCGCAGCCGTCGCAATCCCCAATCAAACCGTCACGCAGCTCTGGCTGTATTCGAACAATCTCCAGGGAGAGATACCTTCGAGTATCAGCGAGCTTTTCTCGTTGCGCTCTTTCAGCTTGGGTTCGAACCGGCTGACAGGCCTCATCCCGAGCACCGTATGGCGAAACTTGACCGACCTTAGGTACTTATCGCTCGCGGAGAATTCGCTCATCGGCACCATTCCCGAGACGCTCACAGGCCTCCGCAGACTCGAAGAGCTTCGTCTGCACGCCAACGACCTTACCGGCAACATCCCCACAGCGCTGGGTCGCCTCTCTAACCTGCAATCACTGAGTCTGCACGCGAATCATCTACAGGGGCAGATCCCGTCGGAGCTCGGCGCGCTGAGCGCGCTCCAGTACCTCTGGATGAGCAGCAACAACTTGACAGGTGCTTTGCCAACTGAGATCGGTCGCCTGGGCCACCTGCGCTACCTGTGGTTTGCCAACAACTCAATCACGCGAATCCCTGCTGAGCTGGGAGAGTTGACGAGCCTGCGGTCGATAGACGGCAGCAACAACTCCATCTCTGACCGGTTGCCGTATTCGCTCGGAAGGCTCTCGAACCTGAAGGTCCTGAAGTTCGGCCACAATCGTCTGCGAGCCACAATCCCCGATGCACTTGGATCGTGCGTCTCGTTGGTCATCGTCGAGTTACAGCATAACCAATTGATCGGGCCCGTGCCTGCATCATTCGGTGAATTAGAGGAGCTCACGAGCCTAGACATATCGCACAACCTGCTGGAGCGTCGAGTGCCCGATTCGATCGAGGGTATGCGCAACTTGCAGACACTCCTCCTCAACGACAACAACTTAGAGGGCGGCCTTCCCAGCTCGATCGGAACGCTGCGCCGGCTCCAGCACCTGAACCTGGCGCGCAACCGGCTCACCGTGGGGCTTCCCGACACTCTGGCCAATTGCGATAATCTCGAACTCATCGACCTTCAGAACAACCAGATCGACGGTCCGCTTCCAGCAGGTATCTGGCGGCTGCAAATGCTCGAGTATTTGCTAATGACTGGTAACCGTGTGAGGGGACCGCTGCCAGAGGGCATCGGCTACCTCGCCCAGATCCGCGAGATCCGCCTGGACCGCAATTTGATCGACGGTACCATTCCGGCGACCATCGGCGACGCCGTGACGCTCGAGGTCTTAAGAATGGATGACAATCGCCTCTCAGGCTCCATCCCAAGCACCATGGGCCAGCTCCGCAACGTGCTCAACCTAGACTTGCACAAGAATTCCCTCGTGGGCACGATTCCGACGCAGATAGCTGGGATGCAGAGCATGCTGACTCTCTATCTGCACGAGAACCAGCTCGGAGGGCAGATCCCCGATACCATCGGCAATCTCAGTTCGCTGAGGGAGCTGCGGGCGTCGCGGAACAGGCTCGCCGGCGTGATTCCGGCGTCGTTCGGAAATCTGGGCTCGCTGCTGCGCCTGCAGCTCGATCAGAACAGCATCGGCGGCAGTATCCCCGAGACACTCGGCGGCCTGCGCCGCCGCCTTAGGATGCTGCACCTGCAGGGCAATCGCATCAACGGGCTGCTGCCCACATTCTTCAGGTATCCTGAGTTTCGCTTGGTTTCAATCGACCTCGCTAACAACGAGCTCTGGTGCCCGCTGCCTGCGTGGCCGGCGCTCAACAATACTGCCTCTTGCCGGCACTGCCCTAACGACATCTACCTCGATGACGCGCACCGCACATGCTCCGACCACGGAGTTTGTGTCGACGGGCAGCAGTGTCGGTGCGACCCGATGTGGGAGGGCGAGACCTGCAACCTGCTCCGGTGCCCGAACGCGTGCAACCAGAAGGGGAATTGCATCAACGAGCGCGAGCCGGAAGCGTGTGTGCTTAGCGGCGGCGCAAGGGCTAACACGACAAGCGTCGTCGACGGTATGTGCGAGAACCTGTCGGATGACTGCATCAAGGCCTTTCACGACTGTCCTCAGAATGGCATCAGCGTGCAGGTCGACTCGGAGGGCATCGTCCTAGCCGAGGAGATTACGCACAACCAAATCGTGTTCGCCCGTTGCATCTGCGACCCGGACGCGGCCTACTTTGGCAACGACTGCTCGATGCCGCCGCTGTCGCCGCCGACGGCCGAGCCGTGGCCGGACCCGTACGCCTCTGCCGCCCCGAAACGTGCAGCGCGTGAAGGCGCTGCGGCGAGTATGAGCTTTGTTCTCGTCATGGCCGCGGCGGTTGCGATAGGACGTGCGCAGCAAGGGAGGCGATTTCAGTGGCCAGGATAGACACAGGTGGGTCGGAATACTGTATCTTGAGACCGTGAGTCGTTCGCTCTCGTTCGAAACGTATTCCGTATCGTTCACGCCTCGAACATGAACAGTGTGCCTATGTACTCTTCCTCGGCGATCATATGATCATCCAAGATCTATGTACTCTTCCTCGGCGATCATCATCATCCAAGATCCATCGTCCTCACAATACAAATCGTGTTCTTTCTTGACGGAGTTGACTCATCGAAGCGATCCCACGCACGCCTTTTTCGGGGCTTGTGGGTCACTGTGTCTAGCCGGGAGGGCCCTGCATCGAACGAACGAAAGTAGTGATGCGTCGTCAATTGTTGACGTTTGGAAGTGGCTTCACGCTGAAATTTGTCGCGCCAAAAAGAAACGTAGGCCCATGCTGACCGCTTTGCAGGCTATCTTATTCAGCAACTCGACCGCCTGCGCTGCCACACGTAAGGCCGCTGAGTCTGAGAAGGTACCACGGCCGCCAGCTGTCGCCTGCAGTGACGCCGATGAGGGCAACGATGATGTTCCCCAGCCAGCGAAGCGGCCGGCATCGGCCGTTGCAAGCCCACAAACTCTGACGAAGGTGGCCCTTACGCAATACAAGGGCACCGCGCTCGAGTCGGGCGGGGGCACTGGGAGCGAGCTTGAGGACGGCCAGCTCATCAGCCTGCTCAGCTCGCAGCTGCAACGTGGCCCACGAGCTGAGGCGGGCCAGATGATCATCAATGTCGCCAGACTGCTCGCCCGCTCGCCTCTCAACGAGCGCGCGCTGCTTTCGGCGCTGCCTCATATTATGACTTGCATGCAGCGCCACCTCGAGCACGAGGGGCTACAAGAGAGTGGCGTGGGCCTCCTCGGCAACCTCGCGGGCGGCGGCGCAGAGAGCCCGCTCGCGCTGCTGCGCTATGGTTGCCTGCACCATGTGGTCCAATGCCTGCAGCAACACGCTGATCATGCGGGCATCCAACGCAACGCGTATCGCTGCCTGCGAAACGTGACGAGCGCGGCTGTGGGCAGCGCCTCCACCGAGTGCGCCACCTTCCTACTCGAGAGCCGCGTCCCGCAACTCGTGTGCTTCCTGCTCCACCGGCACATCGAGGACGTGCGCGTGCAGCAGCAGGCACTTGCGTGCGTGTGGAGCTTCGCGTGCTACTCCGAGCCACTCGCAAGGCTGCTCTCGCTCATCGCCGCCGCCGACGGCGTCCTGCGCGTGCTTGCGCGCCATCCGAGCTGCGCCGAGGTGCAGCGCGTTGGCTGCGGCGTGCTGCTCCAGCTGCTTGACACATGCGATGACACATGCGGTGGCGAGGCCGAGGCCGATCGCGCCATGTTGCCAACGGCGCGTCCGTTCCCTCCGCCCGCGGTCATAGCGCCCGCCGCGCTCGCCGCCGCCGTTGCCCACCCTACCTCGGCCGCCGTGCAGGCCGTCGCAATCGAGCTCGTCTCGGCCC
>PJAB01000216.1:0-33844 GCA_002887195.1 Chrysochromulina parva
TTGGCACCCTGCATTATGGTGCATTATCTCGCTATTAACGCGTATTAACGATGGTAATCAAGTTGCCCCGCTGACGCGAGAGCACCCCCGTCGCCGTTACACCCCCGTCGACTACCCTTGTCCGCATGCGCCGCACCTGCCGACACTGCGACACATCATGCACGTCATGCACACTGGCTACACAGTGTGACGCGCTCGACGCGGTTGCTTGCTTGCTTGCTTGCTTGCTTGCTTGTCAAGTCTATAAATCAATGCTTGACTTTGAAGTTCACAATCACAGTCCCGCGAGGACCGAGGTGCTTGATCGGCGACCGTCCCTGTGACCAAGCGTCGCATGTTGCAAACCTTTCTGAACGCCCTGCCCATCAGCCAGAACGGCAAGGTGGCCATCGGTGTCGCCTTCGTCTGCGGTGCGGCGTATTTGCCAATTTACTTTCGAGGTGCGTGCGCGAGCAGCCGACGACGTCCCAATGCATTGCTTACACCTCACTGCTGCTGACCCTCCCTTACGCGTGCCATGCGTGTACGAGCGCGCAGGCAAAAAGTACATTGCGTATGAGAGCATGTCTGAGAAGCGCGAGATAATGAAGGAGATGGAGCTGGCTGACAGGGAAGCTGCAAGGGTTGCTAGGAAGGCTGCTGCACCAGCCAGGTAGAGCTTCTGTGCCGCGCCATCCAGCAGCACAGCACTTGCTGCGCATGTGTATCGCCAGAGCTCGTGTGTACGGTAAGATGAGCATGCACACTGCAACCATATGTCACATACTCATGATGGTGCAGATGTGCGCGATCAAATCACAACTGTCTCTACTCTGTAACATGCAGCAGCCGATCTCCGGCGGCGTTTTAGCACTAAGCGCTCGCACCTGGCAACACCGTTTGCTCTATTCGTGTTCGTATGCAGCAGCACAAGAAAGTGCTTTGGAATTCACAAGAACAACGCGCCGTTCACGCCATGGCAGCGCTTCCTCGCTTGCTCGCGCTCGTCCCGCTCATGGCAGAATCGCACGCAATCGAATTTCACGGAGCCGGCTGGCTAGCCCAGCAACGCATCCTGCTCGAGCGTGCTCGCTCGCTGCAGCCCACGCCCGTCGCGACCAAGGACCGCGGCACAGCAGCAAATAATGATGGTGTAGTACCGTGGCCACGGCTCCTGCGAGAGCTGCGCACGGCGCAGCAATTATCGCTCGTGTTGCCAGCGTCGAGCTTATCTCTCGCTTTGACTGCCACCGAGCTCCTCGCACCAAAGCTACGCGGCGCGTGCTTCGACGCCGTGCTCCAACCTGGTGCAACTTTCGAGCTCATCCGACCAAAGCTGACGTTGCTGGCGCTCCTCGCCCTGATCGCGTGGCTGCTCAACATCAGCAGCTCCATCCTCTTCGCGCAAGCGCGCTGGACAACGGCCATGGCGGCACGCGTGCGCCTGATGGCCTCTGTCCTCGAGCAGGAACCTGCCTTTTTCGATGCGCAGCCCCCGGGCGAGCTCAACTCTCGCCTACTCTCCGAGCCAGAGCGCCTCGAGTCGCTCGCCAACCGCGGGCCGGAGAGGGCCCTGAACGCGCTCCTCTCGGTAGGTGGCGGCGCCGCGCTCATGTTCGCGCTCGACTGGAGGCTCGCCCTCGTCGCCGTCGCCTTACGCGCGCCGCTGATCGGACAGCTGGCTGCGATCGCGGGTCGCACAGTCGGTCTCTTGAATGTGCTGCAGCAGCGTACCCTTGACCAGGCCAACGCGCTGGCGACGGAAGCGCTGGCGCAGCCGCACGCCGTCGCCGTCCACGCCGCACGCGGCTCGATCCTTGACTCCTACGCCCGCCGTGTTGAGGAATATATCGACGTCATCCGCGCGACGCTGCTCGCTGAGACGACTCTACGATTCACGCGGCTGGGAGTCGACTCGCTGACGTCGCTGGCGCTGCTCGGCTTCGGGCTGCGGCGCGTGCTCGACTGCAGCATAAGCCTCGGTGCCCTCTTTGCCTTCTACGCCTACGCCGACCGCTTCGCCGACGGCTGCCAGAAGCTACAGGAGCTCCTGTATGACTTAGTGACCATCCGACCTGCGTGCCAGCGATACTTTGAGCTCATTGACCGGCAGAGCCGCATGGCGCACACTGGCGGCGAGAGGCCGGCTAGCTGCGAGGGGGAACTCGAGCTCGTCGATGCTTCGATCAGCTTCCCGGGCCGCGATGCCGATGCTGCCCTGCGCCACGTGTCTATCACTGTGCGGGCAGGTGAGACACTTGCGGTTGTGGGACCGAGTGGTGCCGGCAAGTCGACCTTGCTCAAGCTACTCGCACGGCTATACGACCCCTCCGATGGCGCCGTGCGGCTCGACGGTCGTGATGTACGAGCACTGAACCTCGAGTGGTTCCGACGTCAGACCGGCTACGTCGCGCAGCAGCCCTCACTCTTCGATTTCTCTGTCGCTGACAACGTGCGCTTCGGGGCCGCGGCGGGCGCCTTGCCGGCGGACGCCGACGTACAGGCGGCGCTGGAGGCGGTCGGCGCTGCAGACTTTGTGAGCCGGCTGCCGCACGGCTTAGCGACGCGGCTCGGCGAGGGTGGTCGACGTCTCTCCGGTGGACAGCGCCAGCGCATTGCATGCGCCCGAGCCCTGGTGCACTACCCTCGCATTCTCCTGTGGGACGAGGCGACGTCGGCCCTCGACGATGGGTCGGAGCGGCAGGTGCATGCGGCGCTGCGTGCGGCGGCGACGGGGCGCAAGTGCACCGCTGTCCTCGTCACGCATCGGCTTTCAAGCGTCCTCTGCGCCGACCGCGTCGCTGTGCTGCGCGACGGCCGACTTGAGGCCGTTGGGACGCCGGCTGAGCTTGCAGGGCGTCCCGGATGGTTTCGAGACAATTTCTACCCGGGCGGTGAGACTCCCTGAGTGGGCCGCATCGAGGTGATGCACACAGCATAATTGGGATGATGGCGCCACTCTCTGCCGGCACGCGGCAGGGATCCTCGAGAGGTTGTACGAGTAAGGATAGCCAAGCGAAGGAGTCGTGCACGCGCGTGGCTGGCTGAAGAGTCTGGCCTGTGCGGTCTGTGCTGGCGCTCCACCCGCCGACCCGGTGCACGTGCTGGCATACGCGTGTGACTGCAACACGTTGAGGCGCTAGGGCCCTAGGTCGGGTGCGTCGGTGCGAGCAGTCTGCGCACTGCGGAGTGAAGGTGACCTCGTCTCGAGATGATTCTCATCGGGAAGTGACATCACGCGCAAACCAAATTTGGTCCCGGCCACGAAGCAAAACGTAATACGAACCCGGTAGCGGTACAACGAAAAGTTACTCGGACACGCACTCCTGACGCACTCGCGAATTCGCAACATACGCATTGAAGTAATCTTGCGCGCAGCGACGGAGCGAGCAGGGCCCAGGGCCGTTCGCCCTGGATTCTTTTGATTCGCTCAGAGCTCGGCCCCTAGTGGCCGGCTCTCGGGCATGCCTAACTTCGATTCTTCGGACTCGCTCCCTCGCTGCTCCTTCATCTTGCGGCTGTCCGTCGCCTTGGACGTGTCATCGAAGCCCGAGCACACGTAAGTGTCGAACTCGAAGCAGTAGAGCTCCTGGCCAAGGGCGAAGGTGCGGCAACGTTCGGGTCAGAGAGGGGCAGCAGGGGAGATGGCGGCCAAGAGGAGGGCTGCGCGGCCAGGAGGTACATGCATGCGGCGTCGGCCAGCTCAGTCCCTTAGATGTTCATGTTTGCCGCATCATGAGGACTTTGCAGTCCGCGGGCGTGTCAGGCGAGTGTGCAATGCGGAGTCGTCTTCGCGGCGCGACAACAGTGCACGCACGTATGCCCCCCAGGCGGGCCTGCAGGCGCTGCCGCGGGCGGGCTGTGTACCTGATGAACGAAGATATTGTGTCGCTGCCACCCCCGCGCTCGAGTGCAACTTCTACCACGCGCACGAGGGCGGCGATGCCGGTCTGCGCGCGCCACCGCCTCCATTCTCACCACCACCCTCACATCGTACCGCGGCAGCTCGGCCCACCGCTCGGTTAGCGCACGGGGCAGGCAACAACACCTGATAAACGTTGCCGTGAAGACCTCGGCGGCGGTCGTCATGCGATAGCCCGCACGTGCGGGAGGTAGTGGCGGGCCGACGCCGTGCACGATGCCACTGCCCATCCGAGTCACATTGACGGCGCTGCCCTCAAAGCCCTAAAGGCCAGACACATCATCAGCCCATCCGCATCAAGGGTCAGCGCAGCGGCAACGTGGGCGGCGAGAGAAGATCTCCGAGGTATCCTCAATGTGGTATCCGAGTCACATGAGGTATCCTCCGAGGAGGCATATCGCTGTGCACGATGCCGCGGGCGTGCGCCACCAACACGCGCTCCACGCGGGACACGGGCCGCCACGCGATCCGGTGTGCCACGAAAGTGTGAAGTGTGAAGCGACACAACTTGAGTGCTGGGCGTTGGGCGTGAGGCGGCGGGGGCCGTGAGTGATTGAAATCGCAGACGCATGCAAATTGTGTTCTTCTCCTTCTTCAGCTTCTGCCACGGCCTTGTCGTTTGCCACAAGTGCCGAGAAGTGTGTGGTCTAAAACTCGGAATGCACAAAGCAAGGCACAAAGCTCTCGCGCTGTTCGCGCTGCTTACTCCAACCCATGCTGACTTTGACCGAAAGAAAGCCCCGTTGCTCGATACGACAGTGGACGCCACTGCTGGCCATGCCACGACGGTGCGAGCACCTACACGCACACAAGACGAGGAGGATTTTGCTGAGGCCGCACGCTTGGCAGGCAGTGCATTTGCCGCCGAGCCGGTATTAGCACGCACACAGGACGAGGAGAATGTTGCTGAGGCTGCACGCTTAGCGGAGGACGGCGCGTTTGACAAAGCGGACGTCGTCGCGCCAGTGGAAAACCTACATTTCTTGAGCAATTCCACGGCGCACGGAATCCAGCCGATTACCTTTGTTGCAAAGCACGGCCGGCTATACGCGAATGAGCAGCAATTCCATCTCAAGGGAGTGAACTGGTTCGGGAGCGAGGGCAGAGCTGGGCCGCCTGGCGGGCTAAATTACCACCCGATCGATTGGTACATGGACTTCCTGGCGCGCCATCAGTTCAACGCCGTCCGTCTGCTCTTCAACCACGAGTCGGTGCTGCAGAACGAGCCTATCGAGACGTCAGAGGTGCTGCAGGCGCCGGAGCTTCGCGGCAAGACGTACCTCCAGATGTTCGGGCTGGTCGCGAGTGCGGCAGCCAAGCGCGGCCTCCTCGTGATGCTCGCGTGCCATCGCATGCATCCAAGCACGTGGCCCGGCGAAGGCTTATGGTTCGATACCGCCGGCCCGATCACCGAGGAGCACGTGCTGCAGTCATGGGGAAAGATCGCCGACGCCTTCTGCCGCGTCTGGAATGTCTTCGCGGTCGACCTGCAGAACGAGCCGCACTCGGCCTCATGGGGTTACGGACGACCCTCCACAGACTGGGACCAGGCGGCCTCGCGAATCGGGCAGCACGTGCTTGGTCTTTGCGAGCGTTGGCTCGTGATGGTCGAAGGCGTCGGATACCAGCCCGGTGCGCCCGGCGGCAACGACCCGAAGGAAGGCTTCTGGTGGGGCGGCAACCTTGTGGGTGCCAAGGTGGCGCCCGTTAGCCTCGACCCTCCCCATCATGGTGCGACTAAAGATCGGCTCGTCTACTCTCCACATACGTACGGGCCTGGCGTCTACGCGCAGCCGTACTTCGAGCACGCCGACTTCCCCGACAACTTGGAGCAGGTTTATGAGCGGCATTGGGCATTCGTGGCGGGCACGACGGGCGCGCCTCTCGTTATCGGGGAGATGGGCGGCTCCTACACCGGGAAGGACAAAATCTGGCTCGACTGGGCTCTCGGCTACTGCCAGCGGCACGGGATCGGCGTCTTCTACTTTGCGCTCAATCCGAACTCCAAGGACACGGGAGGGCTGCTTAAGGTGGACTGGTCGACTCCCGAGTATGCGAAGCTCAAGGCTCTGATGGTGTGTGTGCGAGGGTGGAGCACACACAGAACCGCCGCCCACAGCTGTGCACACACTCTCGCCCTTTGAGCGCCCTCCCACAAACAGTCCATGCTCTCACCCGCCCTTGTGTAGCCCTTGTGCAGGTGCTGCCAGCGACCGACGTGCTCAAGGAGCTCATCGCACCGATGATCTCGCCATCGCCGCCACCACCCCTGCAGCCGCCCGCGCCGCCCGTGCCGCCCGCCTCGCCGCTACCACCCGGCAACCCGCCATCGCCTACGACACCGCCCCCCCTGCCGAAGCCACCCACGTCACCGGCTCCCTTCGGACCTCCCTTTTACCGGTCGCCGCACCCGCCGCCGCCAAATCCCAAGCCACCACCACCCACGGCCGTCGTTGCAGATCTGCCGCCGTTGCCGTCTCCTCTTCCGCCCAACGACCTCGCAATGCTGCTGCTACTCGAGAGCGCCCGCATGCCACCACCGCCATCGCCGCGGCCAGCTACTACTACGCTGTCGCTCGGCGCAGGGTTTGCTGGTCTTGGGCTTGTACTCACCGGGCTCGCGGTCGCCATCTTGGGCACCTCGGGGATTCTTGCCCGCGCGCGAGGAGCACATCACCTGCATCCGAGCACAACGAGCACAAGGTCAACTACAACTAGGGCCTCGATACATGTAGCCGGTGGTGGCGCGACGGGCGAGGACGACGAACTACTCACCGATGAGCAGCAGGAGAAGAGCAGCACTCCGCGAGCGCCGACATACGCTGCGGAGGAGGAGGAGGAGCGCGCTTGGGTGAGGCTGCACCGTCAGCATCGACCAACCTCCTGGCATACCGCGAGGGAGGCCATGGCTGAAATGTGGGACTGAGCTCGAGATGCGAAATGTCCTAAACGTGTAAATGACGTCAGTCTTTTTGTGGGGTTTGGCTAACACAAGGTTAGATTGCGATTTGCCGTTTGCCCATGACAACGCGACGCCATGTGGGGAATTCGTGTGAGAGAGTCGCTGCAAGGGTGGAGGTGAAGAATGCTCCTTCGCGCTGCTCTCCGCCGCATGCCGCGGATGGCTTCTGCCCCGGCTGCCATCGGGCGGCAGGTGCGTCACATGGGCGGCCACAGCGAACCGGTGGGCTACGGGTCGGGACCTTACCGGGGCATCAAAATCCCCAAGGTTGCGCAATGGCACAAGAAAGTGGCGACGTTCTACG
This sequence comes from Chrysochromulina parva, assembly GCA_002887195.1. Lineage (NCBI taxonomy): Eukaryota > Haptophyta > Prymnesiales > Chrysochromulinaceae > Chrysochromulina > Chrysochromulina parva. The sequence goes on from PJAB01000216.1 coordinate 7,168, forward strand.
GCACCGTGCTGTGGTTGTGGCTCTTCTGGCGGGCCAAGAATGACGGACCTGCGCTGCTGGGCTGGGAGCACCCGTGGGATCACGGCGACCACGGTCACGATCACGACGAGCACGGCGAGGAGGAGCATCATTAAAGGGGGCCGGGGTTTTATTGTACTTGCCGCTTTCTCACGCGATGGCTGCGCGCGCCGCGCTTGAGGGGGCGGCGCAGCGGCAGCAATCGGCGGCATTAGTTGCACGGTGTGCGTGCACTCCAGGACAGGGGTGTGCACGTGGACGTCGTGCATCGGGGCTGTAGCCCAGTTCTTGCGGGCCCACTGCGCCTGGGGGGTGCTCCTCGCCCCGGCGCGTGTGATGAGTGCATGGTAAAGAGAGAGCACCAGAGAGCTCCCGTTTTCCTCGAGGGTGAACGCACGACGCTTCTCGGTTCGCATATGACCTTCATAACAAACCAAGGTACTGACTCGTGAGAGCGACACGACGTGAGAGGGACACTCACATAACACGAGGAATCAGAGATCCCAATAGGTGCGTGTGCACGACAGCACAGCGAGTGTGACGCGCCAATGTACGCACGGCCAACACGGCCGAGGCGTTCGCCACCTCAGTGGCCTGCCAACTCGGCGGCTTTCTTCTTGCCGGCGACGCTCAGCTCCTTTTGGTACATCTGCGAAAAGCCAAGCAAGATGTGCGGCTGTGGTCAGAGAGATACAGGCCCATGCCAGCTGGAAGGGAGCGGATTTCTTAATTGTGCACGAAATAGGCTCGCTCCAACCTTGCGTGCTCGCAGTCGTGGGTCGTGGGCAGCGGGAGCCACGCGCACCATCGATTCATGGTTCCGTGTCACAAACTTGAGGATGCGCTCCGTGTTAAGGAGGACGAAGGTGATGCCGCCAAAGGCTGAGAGGAAGCCAAGGAGCTTCATGAAGACCTGTCACAGCAGCGGTGCCGCGATGCGCAGCGCTCAGCGGTGCCGCGATGCGCAGCGTTTAGCGGGCGCGCGCACAGCACACGTGCGGGGTTGCAAAGCACTTCTGGTGGACGTGGATGTCACACATGTTACATGTATGTGGTGCTGAAATCTCATGATCTATGTACAAATTTTGTTGGCTCACCGTGAGGAAACAAAGTATTCGTTTCATCTCAAGTTTGAACTGTTCTGAACGATGGGCGCCGCCCCCGCGCTTCTCCTGTGCGCGCTTCTCCGGGGCTAGTGGGTGTGTGTCTGGCCGAGAGGGCCCTTGAACGGAACGGAACGGATGGTGAACATGCCATACCTCTGGAACCATGACAGCATGCTGTGCTCTCCTCGGCACCCGCCGCGGCTGCGCCGACTCGCCGGGCCTCCACCGGCGATGTCCCCGCTGCATGCCGACTCGGACGTCGCAGTGCCCTTGCCGATGTCGCCGCGCACCGGACAATTGAGCCTGCAGCTGCCGAAGATTGAGCACCCACGCGGCTCGAAGTCGGCACGTCCGCACGTGCGGCAACGCCGCGGCCGCGCTACACCTCGCGAGCTCGGCGGCGACCAGCCGACCGGAGGGAAGCTGGTCGAGCAGTGGTCGTACCGTTCGCCCTTTGAGGAGCATCAAGCGCGAGTCGCGGCAGCAAAGGCGGAGAGAGCTGCCGCGCGAAAGGAGTTCCTCGCGGTGCAAGCACGCGCGGCGGAGGCGCAAGCGCGCATGGCAGAGGCACAACAACGCATGGCAGAGGCGAAAGCGCGCATGGTGGAGCTCAAACGGAAGCAAGAGTCGGGCGAGCTGAAGCCGGAGGAGAAGGCTGAGCTCCAGGCCGCCGAGACGACTCTAAAGGCCGCCGAGGCCACGCTAAAGGCCGCAGAGGCCACGCTAAAGGCCTCAGAGGACACGATGGCCAAACTCGACGCCGAGATCACGAGGCTGACACAAATCGAGGCTGCCCCTCCGCCTCCGCCGTCTCCGCCGCGCGCGCCTAAGGGCCCAGTGGGCAACGCCATGCAGAGGAGCAGCGTGAACACTAAGGGTCTCACCCCAGACGAAGCGATCAGCGCTCGCGCTGCCGAGCTCGCCGCGCACATCACTGAGCTCGCCGCCAAGAACGCGGAGCTGCTCGCCAAGAAAGATCAGGAGCTCGAGAAATGGATCCACAGCTTCGTAGTCGCGAATGGCCTGGAGGATGTTTTCAACTCCGTGCCGACCTCCGAGCATGAGCGCACGACCCTGCGGCTGGAGGCGAGCCAGGGGACGAAGCAGGTCAGGGGACTGGTGCAGCAGACGCTCGAGGAGTACCGTGAGCAGGACGCCCGCTCGCAGGAGCTTGACGCTCAGCTCAGCGCCGTGCACGCCATAGCGCTCGAGAGTGCAGCCAACGAGGGACGCTCATCGGCCACACGAGACGCGCTGAGCGAGCGTCTCAACCTCGAGTTTAATAAGGTGAGACTCTCGCTCGGACCGTCCATCGTCGCTGACTACGCAGTCGCTCGCCACGAAGGGGCGAGTACGCTGGGCATCGACCGCCTCGTCAACACACAGAGGCAGCTTTCCACGCGCTTCGGTGAGCATATTGAGCTTGATGTGAAGTCGCTTCAGCTCCCGCCACGGATCTCGCCAGCATTGGCCATCGAGCGGTTGGCAGCGGCCACTGAACGATACAACAGCCAGCAAGTTGGCGACGCCAGTAGCATGGACGCTATCAGCGCATCGCGTTTGCAGCTCAACGGCCGCAGCAGCGCGCTGTCCGCGCCCACAAAAGCGCTGTCCGCGCGGCCTCAGCTCGCCGCCCTGCCGGTGCCGCAACAGCCCATCCTACCGGCGCCACAACAGCCCATCCTACCGGCGCCGCAACAGCCCGTTCTGCCGGCGGCGCCGAACTCCCCCGCGCCACGTCCGAGCACCAGGGGCGACCCACGAGGGGCGACCCACGAGGGGTGGCCCGGGAATGAGCCACGACCCGGGGATGAGCCACGACCCGGCACGAGAGGCGAGGCCGAAAATGCCCAATTGACCGCCCAATTGACCGCCGCGGCCACGCTGCATGCGTGCCCCTTGACCGCAACCGATGCGGCCACGCTGCATGCGGGCTCGTTTACCGCAACCGATGCGGCCACGCTGCATGCGGGCTCATTTACCGCAACCGATGCGGCCACGCTGCATGCGGGCTCTGCCCACTTGCCACGCCGCACGCCACCGTCCCGATCCGGCCGTTACTCGCGGCGTGGAGCTGCGAGTGGCCTCCCTTATTTCGTACTGCCCAAGTACGTACTGCCCAGGCCGTCGAATCTGTCAGACGGGCCTGATCGTACACCCGGAGGGCGCGGCTCTCTACAGCCAAACGAGCTTGACATTGGGCTGGCCGGTCGGCAGGGCTCAGAAGCCGAGCTCGCGCTCGCGGCGGGGATGATATGGCCACCCAAGCCCCCGGGTCCACCGCCGGCCTTGCAGGCTGATTCGATGCGCTCGGCGCCTACCCCAAGCGGATCAGCATCGCCGGCCTCGCCCTACGGGCAGCGGAGCGATGACGCACTGCTCGTGCAAGTGCCGTACCGCTGTGCTTCGCGAGAGCAGTCGCGAGGCGCCTCAAGCGGAGGTGCGCAGGGCCCATTGAGTCCACATTGAGTCCACATTGAGTCCTGGCGGCGGCAGCGCCCTCATCGCCGCGCCTGCAGTTGGAGTGGCGCCCGGAGCCGCCACTGGTGCCGCCGCGACGACGGACCCCGATCATCTGCACGTTCACACCCCGATCATCTGCATATTCACGGGTTCGAGCGCGTCTCCGGCCCATGCAGCGTGCAGCTATAGCCGATAGCGATAGAGACACAGAGAGCACAGCAGGATGATTCAAAGAAACAATGCAGGCGGTGCAGAAAGCAAGGCCGAGGCCGAGCTGAGGCCGAGGCCGAGGCCGAGCACGAAACCCCAAGATCGGGGCGTGCGGTGCGGCGCTGATCCGCGGCGACTAGTCACGGTAACGCTAACGGGTCGGTAGCGACGAGTTGTACCGATTTTGTACGAACACATCGAATGAACGAAGAAGGCCCGCACGACGAACGGTTTCTTACGCGCGCGGGGACGTCGATCGCGGGATACCGGATTCCCGGGATCGGTCGGCGCCCGGGAGGCGAGAAAAGCCGAAAACGCCGCCAGGCCCGCCCGACGCAAGACGACTAAGCGAATACCGGCTGCAACCGTGTCGGCAAGTCGCGAAGTCGACCGGGGCCCGGCCGCCGCGGCGCCGGGTCGCGTACGGGTCGCGACGACCGGGTGTCCGACCGGTGCGCTGGCCGCGCTGCGGACCGCGGGCACTGAGCCACAAGAGCGTCTGGCTTTGTGGCTTGAATGTGGTCGAGGAGACGACCCTCACACGCCACACACGCCCCACGTCGCTTGGAGTCCGCCATCGACGCTCTGACTCCGTCCCCCCTCTGAGCTCTCTCGCCGCCTATGACCGCTCAGAGCCTGTCTAGGCTCGAGAACTGAGGATCAGCGCCCTTGGGGGCAACCACGCTGGCGGCGGCGCGGCTGGCGGTGGCGCTGCCCGATCCGCGGGTGGCGGCGGCGCTCTGCTCCCATTGCCGAAGCTTGCGCAGCAAGGCAGCAGGGCTGCGCAGCGCGAGCGCCTCGATCTCCTTCTTGAGGAAGCCGAAGTCGGCGATCGTGAGCCCGCGCTTCTCCCAGCACGTGAGCAAATGGCAACAGCACGCCGCGTGCATCGAGTGCAGCGCCTCGTGCGCCTGTCGGCGCGCGTTCGCCTCCTTGGTGCATCCGCCCGCGCGAAGGGCGCCGAGCGCGACCTGAGTCATGTTGATGGACATCGTCATCAACGGGAAGGCAGTCCCGTTGCTCGAGAGACGGAAGAGCGCGTGGAGCAGCGCGGGGCGATGACAGCCCATGTGGAGAGCCTGCAAGAGCGAGAGCATGCCCGTGCCGCGCAGGTCGGTGGCCGGGTCGTCGCCCTGGAAGCCGATGAGCTCCCAGTGCGGACCGAAGCGCGCCGGGCACTCCGCTGCGTCCGTGATCGCGCGGTGCACGCTCATGAGCACGCGCTCGTGCAGCACGGAATTATCCATAGGCGTACGCGCAAGCGCCAGCAGCTCATCGCGTTGCTCGCGCAGTGCTGGCTGGCTCAGGCGTGGCCGAAAAGAGGTGAACATGCGAGGGAGCACGGCTGCGCCGCTAAAGTCTTCTCGCACGATGCCAGCACGCGCCGACTCCGTGAGCTTTGAAAAGAGCTCCTGCGCCGCTTCAGCATAGGCGATGGGTGTGTGCCTGCCTACCACCGGCTCTGCCGCCTCACCGGCACTGCCCTCACCGTCCTCCTTGGCCCTGTCAACGGCCGCTGTGGCGCTGTCGAACATGGCCATGAGGCGCTCGGCGCGGGACAGGGGCGGTTCCGGCGCACTCGATGGCGACGCGTCGTGCGCGCCGCCGCCACCCGCCGCGGCGAACGCCGCCTCCCCGGCCTCGGCCGCGGCCGCGGCCTCCTCCTCCTCCTCCTCCTTCTCCTTCTCCACCACCACTTCCTCCTCCTCCTCCTCCTCCTCCTCCTCCTCCTCCTCCTCAGTAATCGTGCCCGCGATCTTGAGAGACGCCGCGGCGAGCTCGTCAGCCTGCTCCGCCTTGCTCTTGGCAGCCAGCGGCTGCGCCAGAGCCGCCGCAGCCTTGGCGCCCGGTCCCTCGTCGGTGGCAGCTTGGTAGACCTTCTTGAGGGCGGCCTGGCGCTCCGCCGCCTGGCGCGCCTTCTCTTCCTCACGCTCCGCCGCGAGCTTCGCCACACGCTCCGCCTCGAGCACCTGCGCCTGCGCCTCGGCCTTGACCTTGGCCTGCTCCGCCGCCGCGAGGAGCGCCAGCCGATCGGCCTCGAACGCCGCGGCAGAGAGGGCCGACGGTGGCGGTGGCGCGCCCATCGCGGATGGGGCGGGCGGCGGCACGGCGCTGGGCTCGACGATCTCGTCAAACTCATCATCAAACTCATCCTTGGTGCCTGCCGTGTTGGCGGCCGCCGAGCCGATCTGAAGCGAGATCGGCTCGTCGTCGAATTCGTCATCGGGCGGCGGATTCTTCTCCGGCGTGGCGCCTTCATCGAGCATGTCGAGCTCCAAGGCGTCGTCTGCACTGCCTTTGGCCGTTGGGGTCGGCTGAGGCTTCCGGTAATGGCTGTTGAGCACGCTGGCCGTCGCCGCGCGATCGCCGGCCGAGTGCTGGGCCGCCGTAGCGGCGGTGACCACCACGGTGAGAGGAGCCTTATTCTCCGTGTCCGTGACCGCCGCACTAAGCAGGTCGGCGAGTGGATTCGACGCCATTTTATTAAAGTGTGAACGTAAATGATTTGTGAATGAGGTGTTTCTCGCTCTCCGTCTGAATGTGTTTCATCCGAGGCCTGACCTTGTATTGTTTTCACGGCTGTGCTGCTTACGTGTTGTGAATGAGCTGTCCTCCACGTGTGTGTGAGTATTAACATGAATGAATGAGGCGGGTGGTCCTTGTAGGGTCGACGGACGGGGAACGCACAATGCAACTCGGGGACGCCGCGGGCGGCCTCGTACGATCCGCCATTCGCGAGTTGCGTCATGCGGATACGCAGCAGGCGCGTCGAGCTGTCCTCGACCAGCTGCTGCGACGTGCAGAAAGTGGCGGCATGTGCGCTGAAAGTCTGCTCAATTGCGTCCTGGTGCTCCACCGGCTCCCGGCAGACGTCACTAGTGTGCAGGACGGGCAAATCGACCTGGCGGCAGTGGTGCGCGACGAATTCACCGAGCTTAGCGCCTTGCCGACGAGCGCCTGCGGCTACATCTTCAAGAACGGCGACATTGCGTGGTGCTGCCGCACCTGTCAGACAGACGATACCTGCGTCCTGTGTGAGGCATGCTTCTCCACCAGCGACCACGAAGGGCACGAGGTCTTATTCCACCGCACGCGGGCGGGCGGCTGCTGTGATTGCGGCGATCTTGAAGCATGGAAGCTCGAGGGCTGCTGCCCGAAGCACCGAGGCAGCTGCGACGACACGTGCGAGCTGCCTCCGACGCTTGCGGAGGCCGCGAAGCTGGTGGTAGATGTGGTCGTACAGCTGGCTTGCGAAGTGGCGGTGACGGCGGAGCTCAGCTTCGCGACGCTCGCGGCCGACGACGACGACGACACGACGGCCTATTCGGCCTCGGCCTCTGACGATCCCATTGGGCGGCTCGCTACGTCCCTCGCGACGCCAGAGCTCGTGCAGCATCTGCACGCCCCAGCGGCCGAAGCGGCCGAAGCGGCCATCAAGGATGACGCGGCCATCGAGGAGCTCTTGCCTGAGGCTATGGAACGGGCCCTCGAGGAGCTCTTCCACACTTCGGTGGCCTTCGACGCGCGCTCGCTTCAGAACGGGGCGCTTCCGCGCGAGCTCCTACAACCCGGGACGCTTGCGCCTTCGGAGCTGAACGCGATCAGCAAGTCTGTCCGGCAGGAGCTGACGGTGGGTGTACAGCAGGCGCTCCGCCAGTGGCCGCGTGATCGAGCGTTCAAGCTCGCCGCCAACCAGATCGCACCTTGCGAGGCGCTCGCGATCTTTCACAGCCAGCTACACGCCGTCGCCGTCGCGCGCATTGTTGCGAGCGCAGCTTATAATCGGTCCGCCCGTGCACGAAACCTGGCCAAACTCGCCGACCGCCGGGCAGAAGCCCGCGCCGTTGCGCGGGAAGGCCGTGCTAGCAACGTGTGCGGTGTGCCGACCACCTCTGCGTCGTCGTCGTCGATGCCTGCAAAGGGCTCGATGGATGCCGGTGAGTGGTTCGTGCGCCTTTACAATGATGACGTGCACACAGTGACGCAGGTTGAGTCGAGCTTACAGCGGTGGCCGCTCGGGCTGAGCCGCGAGCTTGCTAGGCGTGTCACGGCCAATGTCGATGGCACCGGCAGCGCCATCGTCTTCCTTGGAGCACAGCGTGCCGCCATGCGCGCTTGCCGGGCGCTGCGCTCAGCTGGGTTGCTCGCCTCCCTGACGCCACTTGCGCATCTGCTCGTCGAGGTGCTCACCACCAAGTCGATCATTTGGCTGCGGAAGCAAGCCGGGGCTTTCGCGCCGCTCTCACGAGTGGTCGCAGCTGAGTTGGGACGGCGGCGCTTTGAGCCACGCGCTCTGGTGAGCCCCGATGGCACGCTGCGCGACCGGACGCTTCCGGAGTCGCCACAGGCGGAGGCGGACGTGCGGCCAGCTCGTGGAAGGCCCCGTGCGTGCTGGATGGGGGGACTCACACCCGAGCAGCGCGCACTCCTCGTGCGCGCCGAGGCGGCCCTCGAGGAGGAGGCGACGGCGCTGCGGGCGGAGGAGCGGGCGGAGGCACAGGCGGAGGAGCGGGCGGAGGCACAGGCGGGGGAGCTCCCTCTTGGCGTATGCGTCGAGGAGACGGAGGCGGACGATGATGTGGCCAACGCGATGGAGCCCGCTGAGTTCGCGACGGCCCATGCGGCCCATGCGACCGACCTCCACCGATGCCAGCTGCGCATCGACGCAATCATGGCGGAGATGGCAGCCTTGCCTGATGACGAACTGCTTGACGACGTGCAGCGCAAGCTTCGGATGGCTCAGTTGATGGCGCGCGAGATAGGTGTGAACGAGATAGGTGCCAAGTGTGATGCGTCTGAGCTGCAGGCCGAAGGAGTCGCAGCCGCCTCCGGTGCTGCCGAGGCGAGTGACATGCTGCCAGTGGACACAGAGCAGACGGCCATCGGGCGGCTTCTCAGAGCGGACTCTCTGCTCCCAAGGCCGCTGCACTCGAGGCTGCACCCACTCTACCTCGCATGTATGCCTGACGCACGCTTCAAGCGCGTGCTGGGCACCGCCTTCGCGCAGCTGTACTTGAGTCTCGCGGTTCAATATGCGGGCGGCGTCGGCACGCGCGACGCCTCCCCCTTCGGCTTCTCGGTACAGCTCTTCACCACCCCCTCCCTCGTGGCGGCGCTGCTGCCACGCTTGCTCCTCAGCCGCATACTGCTCGCGCTCGACTACTGCTTACATCACGCGGCGATCGAACCTCCTCCAGATCCACACGGCGCCGAGAATGGCATGACGTTTGAGCTCGCGCGCCAGCGCGCAGCTTGGCCCGAGCGTTTGGACGACGGCGTGGCGTGTGATGAGCTTGGGGTCATCGGCTGCGAAGCGACGGCGCTTGTGTACCGGCGCTACGACTTCATGCTCCGAGACTTCGAGTACTGCCTCAACATTGAGGGAGTGGCGTCGCGACACGCCCGCTCATCGAGGCTGCTGCGTCGCTGGATGGGGGTGCTGACGTATGTGCAGCTGGCTGACCCACAAGTGCGCGAACTGCACACGCACGTCGAGCTCGAGCATCGTGCGTGGCTTCAGGCGTTCCACCTGCATCTCTCGCTCTCGGGTGCCTTTGGGGCGGTCCTCAAGCCCCTAACTGACCTCTTGCCGCCTCTAGACTTGGCTGGTGCGGCGGCGGCGCAGGCCATCGCGGTCACGCCGGCCAATGTGCTGCCTCCGCCGTCATTGCTGTCGCCAGAGGCCTGGCAGGCTGCTCGACGCGACGCCGCTGCCATCGGCGATGCGGCACTGTGCGCACTCTGCCGTTGGCTCTCTCGCTCAGACCTGCTGCTCACGCGCACCGAGGTGACGCTCCCCGCCGCTCTCGGCGGTGGCACAGCCATCTTCTTCGCGTTGGGGGTGCACGAAGCGCTCTCATTCCACATCCCCCTGCACCGCTTCCTTGCGGCCACCGTGCGCGAGGCTGCATTCCTCGACACTTCTGCGGCCGGCGCGCTGCTCAGTGCGCCGCTGCATGCCTTCTGGGCCGCCAAGGACGCTGCAACCGTCGTTCTGCGACGACATCTTGACGCATATTTGGGGGATGGCCCGATGGTGGTGGAATGCGAAGGGCCGCTCCGCTTGCACAGCACGTACACTCGCATGCTCTGGTGGCTGCTTGAATACCCTGCGCGGGTGCTCGTTCTGGCCGCGCAGGTGGTCGCGGGCATGTGGCGACGCAACGGCGCGATCATGCTGCATCAGGTTACCAACTATGCCACCACTCCACTGTGCCTGCGCCTGCGTGACATGGACCTGCTCCTGATACAGACGTGCCTCGGCTGGTTGCTTGCACCCGAGGCTGCGGCTGCCGAGGCGGCGAAGACAGCGGCCGATGCTCTAGCGGCCGAGACGGAAGCGGCGGTCGTGGCGGCGGCGCGAGAGGCAAGCTGTGCTGGGCAAGACGAGAACCTCTGGATGGAAGACACTCGCATTCCAGAGGATGACGAGCATGAGGCGCCTTCGCCCGCACGCGAGCGCTTCTACGTGGTATACTCCGGCCGCGCAATCGGCGTGGTCACGGAAACGAGCGCTTCTACGCGCTTCTACGACGGCTCGGACGCGCCCTTGTTCGAAGAGTACAACACGCTCGAGGCGGCGCAGAAGGCGTGGGCCGACCACGTGCCCGCTCCGCCTGCAGACGTGGCGCAGGCGCAGGCGCCTGCGCACAAGGCACAACCCGCTTTATCGCGTGCGGCCGCGGTGGCCAGCCGCCTCCTCGTGACGCTAGCTCTCAAGATGGGCATCGCCTCGTGGCCACTGGAGGCGTGCGGCACACTTAGCACCCCGTTCGGTCCCTTGTCCGAAGTTCAAAAGGCATTTGACTGGACGCAGGATGGAGCGATCGAGGCAACCCTGGACACGGAGAAGCGGCTCAGCTTGTCCGAAGAGCTATTGGTCATCCTCATCCACCTGACGACCGAGATGCCGAGGCCTGCGGGTGCCGCCGGCGTGGCGGCCGAGCTGCGACGCGAGATGATCCATCGCCTAGCGGCGCAGCAGCCTTGCACTCGCTCCGAGCTTTGCGAATGCCTCGACGCATGCTCCCACCCGAAGCTTGTACGTGCCTCGGTCGAGGGGCGGGGTCACCTAGAAGTGGTGCTGGCATCGGTGGCACAGCGCGTGCCACCTCCGAGCTCGGCGCCCGCGCTCGGGGCGCCCTCGAGAGCTCCCCGACTGGTGCTTCGACCCGAGGTGGCCGCAGAGCTCGATCCTGAGTTCTACCATGCGTCCGCCGTTCAGCTCAAGGCCATCGCTGAGCGGCGCGCCGCCGCTACCACCGCAAAGCCTGGGGCCAATCTACCGACGCCGCCACCTCCCATGCCTGTGGTGGGGCCGCCCCCGCAAGCACACCCTTTCTTCGCGGGCGTGCGCACGGCCTTGCTTTTCGCGCCCCCAGCGGTGGCCATGGTGCGTTCGGCGCTTGCGAGATCTCTCTTGATCTCCATGGCGGGGCCGGCAGCGTCCAATGAGGCAGCTGTGCGTGCGGCGGCTGCGTCGGCCTCGTTGGGAGCGATCGTGCGCGCGGCGGCCCTGCACACAGCGGCCCGGCACACGGCGGCCCGGCACACAGCGGGGTGCAAAGTCGAACCGCTATGGCTCCCCGACAGGTGGGGATTGGAGGACTTGGAAGCCCGTGAGAAAATGAAGACCGCGCGGTTTGACTGGGCAAAGGACAGCCTGGAGGCGGCACACCAGCAGGGCTCTGAGCGGCTGTTGGCGCGCGCTCTCCATCTGCTCACCCTCATGGTCCACGAGGCCACGCGCCAGGCTGTGCACGAGCAGGTTGGGTGCGAGGTGGCGATGGAGCAGGGTGCAGCAGATGCGACATCGTCGGCTGAAGCGCGGGACAAAATGGCGGATGACGAGGCGTCCGCGACCTTCTTTCATCTTCTGTGCGAACGCGTCGAGACAGAAGGCACAGTGGTGGCAGAAGTCACAGAGGGCGCTGAGCGTGGGCACTACCCGCTTGAACGGACTCCTCAGATGTGCAATGTGCTCGAGCTTGTGCGCGCCCTGTCTCTAGCGCTAGAGAGCGGCCCGCTGCGCGCTGGCTGCGAGTGGGTGCTCAGCACGGCACTGTCGACGAGCCCCGAGTGTCGTGCGTGCTTGGAGCGTCTTGAGTCTGTCGAGTCCGACGAGAGGGCGGTGCGTGGCGTGGTAGCCACCCCACCCGACGCCCTCGGCGGAACGAACGCGGCGTCGAGGCTTGAGCGTAAGAAGAAGGCACAGCAGCGCTTGATGGAACAGATGCGTCAGCAGTCGGCCAAGTTTTCGCAGTTTCTCGAGGGTGACGCCGAGGCAAGCGGCCCAGGTGGCGGTGGTAGCGGAGGTGGCGGCGGCCCTGGCAGCGCTGACGGACCGAGCGTCGCGCCTGCGGTCGCAGCAGCCGACACGGAGGGATCGGATGCCTCCTCAGCGGGCGGGCGTCCTCCAGCCTATGGCCGATTCCCTGCGAAACTGCCCTCGCCCTCGTCACAGCTAGAGCAAGCCGAGGTGAAAGAGGTACTCTGTGGCGCGCCCTGGCCGGCACTGCCCACGTGCATCATTTGCCACACCGAGGATGCGAATCCGATTGGCTACATCTGCTGCACGCAGCCGTCCAATGTACTTACGGACGCCTCATGCCTGCCGCCGCCACCAGTCACATCCTCAGACCCGCCGCTGGAGCCGCCACTCCCGCCCAAAGCCGCCTTCCTCCAGTTCTGCGGCCATGCGGTGCACACGGAGTGCCTACACAAGCACAAGGCCGCGCTCGAGCAGAAGCAGCGGTCGGGCACGCACTTTGAAGGCAAGGCCGCCCTCCGTCTCGAGCGTGGCGAGTTCTTGTGCCCGATGTGCAAGCGCCTCTCGAACGGCGTACTCCCGATATTCAACCTCGAGGCACGCGAGCGCGTGCTCGCGGCGCAGGTCTTCGAGCGCGAGCGATGCTCGTCGCACTTCGCACTCACAGTGCACGCGAGCGAGCAGGGCGCGCTCGAACCGCAATGGGGAGCTCTGCCCACTCATCCACACACCATGACCAACTCGACTCGACGGCTGCGGCGCTTGCTGCAGCCAGACATGGCGGCGGAGGATCTGCGCTGCAGCTGGCCCGGCTTCACGATAGGTGAGCTGCTCGCCAAGGATCAAATCGTCCTAGAGGACGCGGACGCCTGTCTCGACACACGGGACCAAGTGTGCCACCCATGCAAAAATAGCGACGCCTCCGCCTTCCTCGCCACCCTCGAGGCCGCCGAAGGCAACCTCGCGCTCGGCCCGAGTACACTGAGCGGCGAAGCGCTTGTCGAGGCGCGCATGTGGGAGGCCGTCTGGTTGCTTCCCAGCGCACCCGAACTGATGACTGCTTGGTGGCTACGCCAGCTGCTGCTCCACCAGTATGCATGCGCCGGGCAGTCAGCCGTCGCCGCCGCTGCGTTGTCGTCGCCACCCATTCTTGGTGGGATGGTGCTCGCACCGCCCGGCCCCGTTCCGAACTTGTCTTCCAAAATTCTTGGTGGGATAGTGCTCGCACCGCCCGGCCCCGTTCTTGACTTGTCTTCCAACGGCTCGCCCGTGCGCGAGTGGCTGCTGCACCAAGCTGCAGTGCACCCATGCTTTGCCGATCAAGTCCTGGCAGTGCTCGAAGCTGAGGAGGTCTTGAGCTTGGATGATCTGCGTCTCCTTGCAGGACACCCACACTTTGATTCGTGTGGTCTTCCTGTGCTCACTGTGCTTCAGATCCGCAAAGCTCTTGCCAGCCAGCAGCCGCAGCAGCCGCCGCAGCAGCCGCCGCAGCCGCCGCCGCCGCCGCCGCAGTCGCAGTCGCAGCAGTCCCCGCTGGCGCTGGCGCCTCAACGGCTGGCGCTGCCGTGGTATCGCCCACCTGCGCTGCCTACGAGTAACGAGAGGGCGCTGCATATGAGCAACGAGAGAGCGCTGGGCGTGGATGACGACAGTGCTGCGAGTGCGACGACGGCGGCGCAGATTGAGAGCGATCTCAGCTGGGGTGAGGCCGACGACTGCCTTGTCGACTGGCTCGAGGCCACCTCTGACAATTACGCTGCGCTCAGAGCCTCGGCCCTTACGCGTAGCCAAGGCGCCGTAAGCCTCCATGAGGCAGCTGCGGCGGCGCAGGCGGCGTGGGGATGGCAGCTGCGCCCCACGCCCCCACGCCTTGGTGCCATCGCTGCATTCGCGCTGGGAGTGCACCACACACGTACAGGGGTGGCGGTCGGTGCACCGTGGCCCGTCGACGAGCACGATGGTTACAGGGAGCTCCTCGGCGCGCTCAGCTACACGATCCTCTCTCGGGTCGCACTGGCTGCTTTGGTTGCCACGGAGGAACAGGACGGAAGCGCGATGGCCGCTGCGGCGACCAGTAACGCCAGCGCCAGCGCCAGCGCCAGCGGCCGTGGCGGCGACGGGGTGGCTGGATGCGAGGCATGCGAAGCTGGCGGCGGGAGCCACGTGTCAACGAGTAGCCTGCGTGTCACCGCCTCGCAGGTGGCACTCGAGTCAGAACTCAGAGCTTCGGCTCCTATGCGCGCCATGGTGCACGCCTGCCGCCTCTCCCAGCTTCACGGGCTCCATGCATCCAAGGACACTGGCAAGATTGCGTGCGATCCGCGAAGGCGAGCCGCCAGATGGCCAACGACGGAGGGTCAGTGCTCACCAGCCCGGGAGCTGCTTCGTCACGGCATGCCTGTCAAGGAGGCGACAGCCGCGGCGGTGGCGGCGGCGAAGGCCGAGGCAGAGATGGCGCAAACGGTGGGGGCGCAGGCGATGGCGGAGGTCGAAGCGGAGGTCGCAGCGCGCGCAGAGGCCCTCCGCAACCAACAGGGCGCGCTAAGTGCAGCCGTCGAGGCGGCCAAGGCCAAGTTGGCTGCTGCCATCGAGGCTGGCGTTGAAGCAAGACAGTTCAGATGTGGCACAGAGCTTTGTTTGGGCGCACTCTCTGCGTACGCGCTGCCGCGCTCAGGCCCGTACGCTCTGCCTCTGCTTCATCAGAACCTCTTCGAGGCCATCCTTCCCGCGCTGCTTGAGGCGCACGCATTGAGCGAGGTCTGGTGTGTGCTCCGGCTCGGCGCGCTCGCCGTGATGGTCCAGGCTCTATACATCTCGGCGATGCAGTCGGCGACCCTGGCGACTGGCACGGCCGAGGGGGCGGAGCAGGCCGCGGCCGACGCGGCCGACCTGACGCGCAAGCACTCACTCGACATTGAGGTGGCATGCGCCGTGTCGGGCTCCGATTGGGATCGCGCCGAGGCTAGATCGCTGCGCGCGCTCTGCGCAGCTGTGAAGATTGATCTTGGCAGTGTGAAGATTGATCTTGGCAGCCCATCCGGAGGTCACGTGAGCGACTCCGCCATCCTCTACGCCCGCATCCAAGCAGCCCTTGGCTCTTACTACTGCCAAGCGCGCGCCATCTGCGCGCTGCTCGGTGCGGAGATGCCGCCGTCACGGCCGATTCCATACGGGGGTGGGCGCCAATGCACCGCGGCACTGGCGGTGCTCGGAGCTCCGTCGCCGCTCGATGTACTCGAGTCTCCACGCCTCACGTCGCTCGCTGCCAGCTGGGTCTCCGCTGTGTCGCGCTGCGCAATCGAGGGTGGCGGGCGAACGTCCCTCCAGCGCGTGCTGCCTCGTTGGCATCCCTCCGCCCGCGCCCTGTTCCCGCTGCCGGATCGATTCACCGACCTGTACCAATCCCTCAATGGGTGTGTCTGCCCTCAGACGGGCCAGCCGCGAGAGGATCTCGCGCTCTGCCTGCTATGCGGCGCAGTGCTCTGCGCGGGCACGGGCTGCTGCAAGCGCCACGGTCAGGGCGCTCTCACTCGTCACGTGAGCGAGTGCGGTGCGCACGTTGGCATTTTCTTCCTTCTTCACCGATGCGCCACCGTGCTGCTCCGCGGGCCGCACGCGGCGTATGGCCTCTCGCCGTACGTGGACGAGTACGGCGAGGAGGATCCGGGGCTGCGCCGTGGCCGACCGCTCCTTCTCGATCAGACTCGGCTCGCGCAGCTGCACCGGATTTGGGCCTCGCATTCGATCGCGGGGGAGGTTGTGCGCGAGCGCAGCATGAGAGACCGCGCCGTGCGCGAGGGGTTCTACTGAGCTAAGGATGGGGGCGAGAGTCCGATGTGCTGCTCGGCGGCGAGGGAGTGAACCGGCCCGCGGCTTGAGTGCGTTGCACGAAGATGTAGTACGGAGGAGGACTCCCTCGGTCGCGACGGGGAGAAACGAGAAAGAGGGGCGGCGAAGAGGCGAAGCGCAAGCGCGATCCAAGTTGAGATCCAAGTGGCAAGTCAACGCCAGGTTTGCCGCGCGAAACCGCGACCGGATTACTTCCCCCCTCTACATCGAAGATGACGTGTTTCTTCATCGCCTAGATCTCTCCAAAACCAACGGGCGACCAAAAGTGCAAAAGACGGGCACCTCCCGCCACCTACCCGCCACCCGACACACACACAGGCCGCGGGCGCCGGCGGGTACCGGGGGACACGCGCGCGGTCTTGTTTCGAGGGTCTTAGTGATGTAGGGACACTGGCAGTGGCGAAACACCAAACTGGCAATACACTCGGACACTCGTGGGGACGTGGGCGGCGTCGCGCAGATGCTTTGCTTCCCAATGATGGCGTTAAGATGGCGTCAAAAGACTTGTAACGGCGCCACCACTGGCACCGGGATCTAAATGTATGCCCTGTGAAGAAGAGACACTCACACTGTCACTGTGTGTGCGCTGGTTCACGCTGAGTTAGCGCGCTGGGAGTGAGCGAGTCGGAGAGCTGAGACCGTGCGAGCTCGGAGCTGCGACCTCACTCTAGCGAAATTGAGTAGGCCCACGAGCGAGCGAGTACTCAGTACTTGTGTTGATCGAGGTGCGCGGAGCCGCCCTTGGCGCGGGGGAACCGCGACGAAACTTCGAGTCGTGTGAAGAATGTTTCGTCGCGTGGCGTGTCCACCAGGGCAAGGGCTCCCAGCCCCTTGACCAGGGGCTTATTACACCGCGCCTTCACTTCGCCGTCGCCGTGGTCGGCCCATGTCCGCGCCGCCGCCGCTCAAGTTCAAGCTGCATAAGGCCGACCGGCCGCGCAAGCGGCTGCGGCCTGAGGTGGTCGAGGTTGCGCCGGCGGCGCCCGGTAGTGCCTCGGCGCAGGACGCGGAGTGGGATGAACAGGACCAGGGCAACGAGAAGTTGAATAAAGTGGTGCAGGACATCGAGGAGCACCTGCTCAAGCTATTTAGGCAGGAGCGCGCCCCGGTCATTCGGCAGGAGCGCACCGCAGCCTTCCGCGTGGTGCTGCTGCGCGACTACTTTGTCATCGAAGGGCTCGGGCTGGCGCTGCCGTACTCGGCGGACAACCAGCGATTCCTGCAGCGCCTCGAGGCGGGCCGGCTGCCGTGGGACCAGCTGCGCGCCATCCCGGAGCTCAGCAAGCAGTGCGAAGGCCACTACGTAAACGGTGCGCTGCGCGTGGTCGTCGAGGACCGCCGGATGCCCGAGCACGGTGCGGAGGTGCGCTTTGGCGCGCACGAGCGCACACTTTGTGTTGCGATGGACGACGAGGCATTCCTCATGGATCTCAAGGACATGGAAATGGATGCGCTACTCGAGGGGCGCGACTGTTCACGCGAATTCAAGCTGCAGCTTGAGGCCCTTCTCCTCGGCGTGCTCTCACCAGCGCCGTGTTTGCACCCGTCGCTAGCAGTTGGGCTCGTGTGCAACAAGCTCCAGTATGACCGACTCAAGCTCTCGCACGCCTCGCTGCGCAGCCTGAGTGCCGAGTACGTGCCGCTGCCCGTGCAAAAGGCACGTTTTGGCCCCGCCTCCTATGGCCTGTGGACGGGCTCGCAGGTGATGCAAGGGGGCGGCACGGCAGGTGCGTACGGCTCGGCACACGGTGGACCGCTCGGGGCTGCGTCGCCCGCGGGCGGTGGCGGCTCGTACATCGTCGATGTGGGCGGCAAGCGCATCCGCAAGCCCAAAATTCCCGGCGCGCTCCCGTCGGGAGTGTCGCAGCTCAAGCGTGACGAAGAAGAACAGCGCCTCGCGCTCGGGGCCGGGGGTGGCGCGCAGCATGTGGCTGCCAATGCACCCGGCGGAGGCCGCGGCAACGGCGGCGGCAAGGGCGGCAGGGGCAGCGGCGCCGAGGGCAGCAGAGGCGGCGGCGGCGGACCGCCGCCGGCCGAGGGCAGCGGACTGGCCGATGGCGAAGGGGGTGGCGGCCAGCTCGACAATTCAGGCCAGGCCCGACCAAGCCCCCAGCAGACGTTTCACTTACTCAAGAGACTCGCGGAGCACTCGCAGCAGATGCAAGCCAAGCTGCAGTACGAGCTGCCGCGCGGCGCGGCGGTATTCAACAAGCTGGCAGACGAAGTGTTGCGCCGTCAGCCTATGCTGCGTCCGAACGCGCTGCCGTTGCCCAGTGCTTCGCTCATGCCGGAAGATCTATTGCCACGCCATCCGCTGCCGCTGCCAGAGGATCAACTGCCACACACGCTCGCTGTGGACGTCGAGAAGGGTCTGCAGCCACGCGGCGGCAGCGGCGGCGCCGGCAGCGGGAATGGGAGTGGCGGCAGCGGCTCCGTGTCACACGAGCTGCGTCTCGGTCCATCGGACGTTACTGGCCGCTATCAGCTACGATTGACGATTGTCGAGCAGCCGGCGGGGCCGGAGACGGAGTGCTCGCCAGATGAGCCGGCACCTACAGCCTTCACCTTCCACGCACACGATGCCTCATTTGCGCACTCGCTCATGGCGCAGTGGAAGCGGGTGCATACACAAGAACAAGCGTCACAGCGCGCGCGTGAACGGAAAGCGTCACAGCTGCACCACCAGCAGCAGGCCGCATGCACCGCGAGCGGCGCGCCGCCGGCGCAGCAGCGGAGCAGCTCCACCGCCGCCTACGCCGCCGCCGTCGCCGCCTCCGCCGCGGCCGCCTCTGCCGCCGGAGGTGGAGGCAGTGGCGTGTCCCGCGCGCCGCCCGCAGGTGCGCAAGGTGCACTGCCGCAGCCCAGGCTGCAGCCAAGCGCGCCGCCGCCGTTGCAGCAGCAGCCACTACCACCCACGACGCAGTTGCAGCGCAACGGCAGCGGTGGGGCTGGCGCGCTGCTACCGCGACCCATCGACAGACCCGATAGCTTCGGCGCCCTCATGCCTGACATGGACGATTTCCCCTCACCCGGTGGCGGCCTCGCGTCGCCCATGGGCCTCAATCACGCCTCGTCCGGGGTCGTCGGTGGGCACCTGCCCCTCGCCCGCGGCCGCTCGCCGCTCAATCAGCAGTGAAGCAGCGTTCTTGGGGGCTCCGTTATTAACCGACGTGCAAGCAAGAAGGACAAGAACGAGGACTGCGTGTTTGAAGATCGATGACCCGCAAACCGGCAAACGGCCCTCGGACGCGGAGCCTCCCCGACGCCTATGCACTCGTAGTAGGTCACAGGCGGTGAGTCGGTGAGTGTGTCGCCTAAGTACGACCGGTACTTGAGTAATTGGATCGTTTACCTTCCCTTCCAGCCCCGCGGCGCGTGTCGTCCGACTTCGTCTCACCCGACCGACCGCCGTTTGACCGCCGTGGCTCTGCCCCTCTGCGCCCCGACGCGCGCGCCCCCCCCGCGCCCCCGGCCCCCGGGGTAAGCCCCGGGGGCCCTAAGGGGGCCCGGGGGCGTGGCGCTGGCGGGGGTGACCGGCCCCACGCGGCCGCAGGCGGCGGCCGCGAGGATCGACCGCGAGGACAACCGGCGTGCTGACGGCGTGCGCGTGCCTCAGTCGCTCCCATCCCGGATTACTACATACTTCGTCCGCTGGACCGAATAACGCCGGATTCCGTTTTCCGTCTCGTGAACCGAGAACCGAACACAGAACTCAGAAGTCCACCGCGTCCTGACGAGTGACGACCTGAGCGCTGAGCGGTCTCCGCGCGTCCCCCGGTCGGGTTGATCACGCCCAGATGGGTTCACCGTCCAAGACCGTCCTCTAATAGTAATACGTCCGCCGAACCAACCATGAACCACAACCCCCGGGCCGTACTAACGGCGGGGACGCTCGCGCGCCTTGGCCTTCACTCTTTTGCGCTCTACCGTACCGCGGCTTTGATTATTACGTTATACCCGGCGTTTCAAGAGGTATACCGGTCGTCGCCCGCGACGACGCGAAATCGAACGAAAGACCCGAACAGATGAACCGACGGAGGTAAACGGATAAAAAAAAAAAAAATAATGCGCAACGGTATTATAATCGTTGCCCACAAAAGTATCGGATCTTCGGGTGATGAGGCTTCTGGTCGCTGCTGGGGCCGCTAATACGTCGGGCAAAGGTTATGCGCCCAGAGCCGGCAGCGGCTGCGCGACCCCATGGGTCTTCGGCGGCGGCTTCGAGCACGAGTTCATGCGCGGCAATCGCTGCATCGCTCCGCAGCTCTGGAAGCGCTGCGCACGCCTCATCCCACCAGGGCAAGCCGCGCCAGACGTCGACGAGGTCGGCTCGCACCGGACAGCGCACGTCGATGAGTTCGCCGTCGCGTGTTTGAAGCTGCAGCCGCTCGCAGTGGAGCCCAAGGCTTTTCAAATCGTAGTGCTGACGCCACCAACGGTTTACTCGGCTATCGCCATGCTTCGCGTCGCCGAGGATAGGATGCGAGAGGCCGTTGAGGTGCTTGCGAATTTGGTGCCAGCGGCCTGTGAGTGGCGTGGCCACCAAAAGTGAGGAGCGCTCAGATATCTCGTTACTGCATGCGGCCACACAATCAAAGTGCGTCTGCGCATCCTTCTCATACCCGTCGGCATCTTTCACGCATCGATTAACGACCATGTCTCGAATGTGGGAGGCGTCGCCACGCACCATTGCGAGATATGTCTTTTGAGCACTCGGGTTGGACATTGCTTCCTGCAGCAGCGCAGTTGTTGCTGAATCGAAGGCAAACAACACGCACCCGGAGGTGCCCCCATCGAGGCGATGGACAGGATGAACATGACGACCGAGCTGATCACGCACTCGCTGCAGCAATGGCACTTCGTCCGCGGGCGAGTACTTGTCTCGATGCACCACGCAGCCAGCCGGCTTGGCCACAATGGCGAAGCGCTCCGTCTGGTGCAGCACGCGCAGTTGCGCAAGCATTGAATCTAAAAAAAGAGGTGGTTGAGCTCGGGGTGAGGAACTTGGTTGAGGTGTTGGTTGAGGCTTACATGTCAAGGGAGTCAAGTCAAGTCAAGTAATCCGTACCACGTACCGGGTAGGATACCGTCCATTGCGATAGCGGCCCTCTATCTTGGGGGCCCGGAGAGCGTGCGTGCGCGTTGTGTGTTTCACAGCAGAAGCAGTCCGTTTTTAGAGTGTCTCGTGATCGCATGAGAACCGCTCGAATCAGCTCGCACGCGCGCGCGCTCGCATGGCTCGCTACTTCGCCATCCGCCCGCGGCATGGCGCCCGTGCTGCCCGCACCGCGCCGTGTGCACGGGCTCGGCCGCAATCTTCGCTGGCAGCAGGCGCAGTCGCCCGGCCTGCTCAACTGTGACATTGCGCCACTGCCGCTGCCCCCGCTCGGTCGCCAGTGGTTCTTCGCTTCCGAGGAGGCCGCTGCAGACGTGGCTATTGCTTGCAATGTGCAGCTAGTGCCGCCAGCGCCACCGAGCGCTCGCAGCGAGGCCCTCTCCCTTGCGAGCACGCTGAAGAAACGCGTCACCAAGATGAATAAGCACAAAGCGCGCAAGCGTCGCAAGCGTGATCGGATGAAGAAGCGCACGAATTAGCCGATGATTTCGTTTAGGCGAGCCCCACACCGTGTATGCGGTAAGCTGCATCGGAGCCCTGGCTGGTAATGTCCACGGTCATTCGTCTCGCTCCTCGTCACGTCAAGACACAAGAGAGGGTCTGTCGAGTGCTGCGAGTGCGTGCGGCTGTGACCTGTGCGTGCAAGTGCAGACAGGACACTCTGCGGCGTGAGGCCAAGATCTACTAGTAAGGGGTATATACGCTCCCATCGCCGCAATAATGCAGCATGACATGAGGCTCTGAATTTAAAACATGCCCACACCCTGACCCTCCCACTGCGCATCCGCATGTGTCTGTGACCGCGCGCAGCGTCACCGCCCGGCGGGGCGAGTCCGGTCGCGCTGACGTAGCCTGACGAGTCGACCGCCGTGGATTACGCGAATCACCGCGCGTTTCCCGCCCGCGCGCCGCGGCTCCCGCGCGCACACCACGCGCCCTGTGGAGTGTGCAGTGTGGAGAGGCTCAGGGGCGGCAGGGGCTCCCCAGGGCTCCCCCGCGCATGTGCACGCGCGACGCCGCGCCCGGCGCCCGCGCGCGGGACCGCCGCCAGCGTGCTTCGTGCCCGTCCCGGTGCCGTGGTGTTGCGGCCTGCGGGCCGCGGGGGCCGCGGCAGCCGGTCGACCCGCGGCAGCCGGACCCGCGTTTCTCTCGACGTTTCTCGCTTTCTCCTCTCAACCCGCTCTCTCCGCGCGCGGCCGGCGCGCGCACCGCGCGCCGCGGCCGAGACCTCGAGCTGGTCGCTCGCGGCGCGGGCCGGACCGCGACGCCGCACGGGCCCGCGCGGCCGCGCGGCGGCCCGCGCTTCGTTGTCGTTTCGTCCGCCCGCGGGCGGGGGGGGGGGTGCGCGGTGCGTCTAACGATGCAGTTGTTACAGGATCACTCCGAGCTCTCAGGAAGATCCAATATGACGTGACAGGTGACGTGAGCGGGATCGGTACCACGCTACGTCACCGCCGCGGGGTCGGCTCGGCCACCGCGGTCCGCCCCGACGAACCTTATGCCCGGCGGAAGGCGGATTGTTTTTATTCTAATTAGATAACGCGGGGGGGGGGGCGAGGTGCGCCGCGGCGGGGCGGCCGGGGGTACACGCAACACCGAGCATGAGCCTGGCAGGCGATGACACCATGTCGGATCGACTATGTCCTCCGATGTCGGACCCGGCGGACTTCGGCACCATGCTTGGCCCTTAGGGGCCTGAGCGGTCCATATCTTATTCATTATCATACGCGATTAAATGTGATTTAATCCGATATCATAATCCTATCAGCCTCGAGCCTGTCCCACCATTGCCCCAGGTGCAGGAAGCGCGTGCGGTCGCTCCACGCAGTGCGCGACTCCGATCCCATCTCTCGCAGGCCGCCCCAGGCGCCGCGGGCCATACAGTACCATAGCCATCTGCATCTCCCAGGGCTCACTCACATGCGAGGTGGCACTGGCCTCCTCCCACGAAGCCTCCCGAGCCCGCTCACACTGATGCAATGACGCCATCCCCTCAACTCCACTGCCGATCCCTTGACATGCATCCGAAGCCAAGCAGAAACCTACGATCACAGCACAATGTAGGAGCGAGCGAGCACTTCAATTGGCCTAACGGACGCCATCACGAGGGAGAACCCGAGGCCTAATGGAATGGGCCCTCGTGAGGACGTCGTTCGACACTAATCGAAGGCCCCGTACTCGGGGCGACTCCTGCCAGTCGGTTTAGACCAGCTCCTTCTTGGCGGGCTTGCCAATCGACTTCTTGAGCATGTCCTTGAGCTCGGCGACCTCAGACTTGAGCGCCATGAGCTCCTTCATCCACGGCTGGCCTTCCTTCTCCTTAAGCTTCTCCTGGAGCTCGTTGTTGACGCGCACGCGCTCGTCGTTCGCCTCCTGCTCGCTGCGGATGCCGCACACGTCGAACTTGAAGAGGACATAGTAGCAGATGACCTTGGCGATGTCCTGCATGACGAAGAAGATGAGGGTGAAGATCCACGTGAAGGCCACTGTCTGGATCTCGAGGCCGACAATCTGGATGTCGAAGTTGAGGTGCTGCTCGTACTTCTCCTTCTCGAACTCGAGGTGCTGGAAGGGCCAGTACATCGAGTTCAGGGTCGAGACGACGGTCGCGAGGGAGGCAGCGCACAGAACGATCGTCGAGGGAGCGCGCTCGAAGAAAAAGCCACGGGTGCGCGCGGCGAAGATAGTCCACCAGTCGGAGAGCGAAATCTTGAGGTACATGATGGCAACAACCTGGCCGTACGAGAGCGGGGCGGGGATGAACTGGCGGATGAGTGACGAGGGGTCCTCCGACTTGAGCGCCATGTCGAGCAGCCAGAGCGACGAGCAGCACGCGACAAGGCCGATCCAGATGGCGACGATGAAGAGGACCTGGAGGTTCCAGCGCTCCGGGAGGGCCGAGGGCTTGACGTGGTCGTACGCGGTCGAGATGATGGTAGCATCGTTGAGGATGACGATGACGACGAGCGCGATGACGGGCAGGTTGAACTCCTTGGGGATGTCGAGGCCATACTCGGCCATCGTCATCGTGAAGCCGTACTCCTGGGTCTCACCGTCCATGCCCGGGATCGGGTAGGAGTGCGGGTGGCCGGGGAGCTTCTTGTTCATCTCATCGTTGATGGGCGGGTGGAAGACGAAGACGGCGACGAAGAAGAAGACGAGGAGCTGGACGGTGCAGGCCACGCGGTAGATGACGTAGTTCTTCATGCGCTGGAAGATGCAGCGCGAGATGATGATGGCGTCGACGATGACGGAGAGACCCTCCGCGGTCAGGACGAGGTCAGCAGCGGCGCGCGCGGCGTCGGTGGCGCCCTGGACGGCGATGCCGACATCGGCCTTCTTGAGGGCGGGCGCGTCGTTGACGCCGTCACCGGTCATGCCGACCGACCAGCCACGCTGGCGCAGGACCTCGACGATGAGGAACTTGTGCTCGGGGAAGACCTGAGCGAAGCCATCAGCCTTCTCGCACATCTCACCGTACTGCGCGCCGAGCGTGTCGGAGATGGCGTCGCCGGGCTTGATGTTCGGGAGGCCCGCGGCGGTGCCGATGTTGTCGCCCATGCCGAGCGAGCGTGCGGTCTCCTTGGCGATGGCGCGGTGGTCACCGGTGATCATCTTGACGATCACGCCCTGCATCATCGCGCGGCGGATGGTCTCCTTGGTGTCGGGGCGGGGCGGGTCGAGGAAAGTGAAGATGCCGGCCATCTCCATCTCCTCGCCCTTGTACTTGCGCGCGATCGCCAGGGCGCGGATGCCGCGCGAGGCGAGGTTCTCGATCTTGGCGTTGAATTCCTCCTCGATGGCCTTCTGGCAGGCGGCGGAGCACATGTGGAGGACGACGTGGGGCGCGCCCTTGACCACGAGGAACTCGCGACCGTCGGGGCCCAAGAGGGTGGACTCGGTGCGCTTGGTAACCGGGCTGAAGGGGACGAAGTCGAGCTGCTTGTGCTTGTCAAGGAGGGCACGGTCGACCTGGGGGGCGTTGAGGACGAGGGTGTCGATGGCGTCCTTGGCCGGCTCGTGCCAGCGGGTGGCGAGGGCCGAGAGGGTGAGGATCGTCTTGTCGGTGCAGTCCTCCTGGTATGGGATGGTCTCTTGGAGCATCATCTTGTTGAGGGTGAGGGTGCCCGTCTTGTCCGAGCAGAGGACGGTCATGCCCGCGAGCTGCTCAATGGATGAGAGGCGCGCGACGATGGCCTTCTGGGCGGCGAGGAGGCGGGAGCCAAGCGCCATCGTGGCCGTGCACACGACCTGCATGGCAATGGGGATGGAGGCGACGAGGAGCACGACGCCGAAGGAGATGGCCTCCCAGAACGCCTCCTCGGAAGGGGCGCGGAGGATGAGGTAGGCGACGGCGATCGTGACGAGGACGCTGGACAGGTTGAGAAGCATCTGAGTGATCTCGACGACGACCTTCTGGAAGTTGCCAACATCGTGCGTCGAGCCGATGAGGGCGGCGGTCTTGCCGAAGAAGGTGTTGATGCCGGTGCAAGCGACGATGCCCTCGTTCTCGCCACCCACAACGGTCGAGCCCATCTTGCAGATGTCGCCGGCGCCCATCTCGACAGGGAGCGACTCACCAGTCATGGCGGCCTGGTCAATCTGCAGGATCATGCCCTCGCAGATGCGGCAATCAGCGGGGATGCTGGCGCCGGCGTTGAGGCCGACGCGGTCACCCGGCACGAGCGTGCCGGCGTCGATCTTCTTCCACTTGCCCTCGCGCTTGACAACAGCCACAGGCTTGAGGGAGGCCTTGAGAGCGGCAACCGCGTCACCGGAGCGGAGGTCCTCGTAGAAGCCGACGGCGCCGTTGAGGAAAAGCAACGTGAGGAGAGTGTAGAAATCGGGCCATTCCTTCAGGAGACCCTCGATGCAGATGGCGGCGATGATCATGCCAGGCATGATGCCCGTAAAGTGCGAAAGAAACATCTCCCACTTCGACACACTCATGTCGGGGAGCTCGTTGCGGCCATACATCTTGAGACGCATGGCGGCCTCCTTCTCGGTGAGGCCATCATGGCCCGTCCGCATCATGGCCTCGTCGAACTCGGGCGCGTGCTCAGGCTCCTCCTCATTCTCTGGCATTGTTACAGACTTGTCCACTGTCGGGATCCCTTCTTGCTGAGTGAGAGGTGCAAAAAAGTCTTTTTTCTTGCGACGTGGCGAGAACGTTTCGAGGTCGACCGAGATGCGAGCGGATTCCAAAAACATTTGGGAAGTGGTTGCGGAGCCATGTTCACAGCCAATGTTTATAATTCGACACCCAAGACACCGGACACCGAAGGGTCCCTCCTACCCACCGAGAGGACCGACCTTGGCTCCTTTGGCCAAATATTTTATAGGCCCTGCAGCCCGGGCCCCGGGGGCAGTGCCAGTGCCCAGGGGGTCGACCGGTCGGGTCAGGCCGGTCGCGCGGGGCCCTTGTTGGTGCTCCGAGCGTCCGACGGAAGCGCGAAAGCCGAAAACGCAAGTTTAGCACAACAAGAATGCGGTCACCCGCGCACTGGGGGGGCAGAAGCATGCCGGCCCGGGTAGTCGACGGCCTCTTGTGAGGTGACGGGGGTGCTCTATAGAGGGGGGGTAATCAAGTTGCCCCGCGCGCGTAGCGCGCGGGTTTTCAGCTCGCCGCAGGCGCGAAAATTTTGG